>CAIGRP010036192.1:0-10666 GCA_903798385.1 Fraxinus cuspidata
TCGGTTCGGTTAACCGCGGTTTTCGGTTTTAACGGTTCGAATTGCCATCCCTAGTTATTTATTCATTTAAAATTCCGATAAGTTACCATATAAGGTCCCATGCCAATTTAACCTAGTTTCCCTTTATTAATACAAGTAGAAACCTCCCTAAACCATCCCTCAAGCCTCATAAACGAATTTTATACTTTCACAAACCTAAATCTCATTCATTTTTTTTTTTTACAAAAAATAGAGAGAGAGGAAGAAAGCAAAATAAAAAAGGTTGTCATAGTCTTGTAAGAATCTCTCAAGTTTTTTTCAAGGTTCACCAAAATCTTTCAAGTTTTAATATCAAAGTTAAAGGTAGGAAAAGAGATGCATTAGTAATCCCATTTTAATGTTCAATGTTTCATACAATATTGATATAGTACTAATGTAATTATGATGTTATGGTTGCGTGATACGATATGATATAAATTTAGGATTTTGCCAAAAACCTTCTACGTTATATTGATGGTATGTTCATTTATGTTAAAATTGGGATGCACCGATGATTTTCTTATTGAGACTTCTCATACTCATTAATTCAGGTCGTGGAATTGTTAAAAATGCATGATGACTACTGTGGAAAGCAAAAAGAAAAGATAATAAGAGGAATACTTTTAAGTTTATGTTCAAGGAAATTATTTATTTGAGTTAGTTTAATGTTTTAAAGTATTCTTTGGATTCATGAAGTAGGATACTATGTGGTTTTGTCGAGGATTATGTTTAGTTTTTATATTGGAAACCTATTTTAAAAGTTAAAGCATGAAAAATAAGTTTTAAATAAATACAGGATTTTCTTTTGCTTCGGGTAGATTTCTTGTACGTGTTATTTTATGTACGATTTTTCTATATAAAATTATGAAATTTTACACGTCAATAGATTGTCTATGAGGTTTATTTTCATGTAAAGTATTGAAGAGTTACAAATTTTCAAAATTGACCCGGTTGAGAATTTCAAATTTTGCCCCTCGATTTTAAAATAATGTCCCGAAGTCTACACTTCTTATATTTGCATGAAACATGTTGGATATGAAAGCCTTATGAGTGTAGAGTCCATAACATTTTGAATCACCTTAATTGTTAATCTGTAGATTGAGTTGTGCATGCTTTTCTGAGGTGTGCCAAAATAATCCGAGAATTTGTTCACGTGGATTAGTAAGCCCCTGTTTGACAACCATTATTTGAAAACTATTTTTTCTATATACTCATTTTCAACCACTCATTCACACAATAAAATATTTTGTACGTAAACCCAATAATTTTTTTCATACTATAAATCACACATTCACCTAAAAATTACTATTCAAAAGATTGTTTTCCCAGACCATCAAACAAGGGCTAAATTTGTTTACACATGAGTTAGGCTTTTAATTATTTGAGTGCCATTATTAGATATGTTAGGTAGTTTAAGTCTTATAGAATTTATTTCGGTCAAATAGGTGTCTAACGATTTTACGAAAGTGTCGCGCATAGCTGTCTAGCAAGATAGTAAGTTTAGAGTGTTTTTCCAACTCAAATGTTTAATGTGACCTATATAGGCTCTAAAACTTCATAAAATTATATTTCTAAGGTATGTTAATTGATAGGTTAAGTCCTTCCCTAAATATTTCATGAATTTATATGATGGCTTAGTATGTCAAATAATTTTCAAGTTCAACTCACTCAAATAAAATTTTCCAATAGTGAATTCCTAGTGTTCTTTCATATCTCCTATAATTATAACGAGTATGCCTATTTTCCTAATGAAAGTAAGTTTCTGCATTTAATAAGTTTATGATAGTGGCGCTCGGGTCTCTAGAATTCAGGACATCACAATTGGTGGCCCCAACATCTTAAATCTGAAAAAAAAATACTTTAAAGTACCGAAAGACCTTGCCTATCTAAATGATTCAATTTTCCAAATTAAAAGATGTGTGGTAGCACAGAAACAAAGAATTGACAAGTCATCCAAGGGATGAAACATGTTTGTTGTCTTTAACCAATCAAACGCATACAAGTAAGAATTATTGGTGGCACCAGCATCATAAATCTGAAAAAGTATTGTAAAAGAAGTATCGAAAGACCTCACCTATCCAAACGACAAATAGGCCCATTGGCTATCCTATCAAGAGTTCTTTTTATAGCTGATTTCCAATTAAAAGGGAATGACCCGCCCTGGAGAAAATTTTGAGAGACATCTCAAAACAGGGTAGATGAAATACAAGATGGAAAGTTCAAGCAGATGAAATCTTACCCAACCAAAACTCCTAGACAAGTCATTTCCGGTACCAAGTGGGATAATTCCTGTAGGGGGAACTGGCAATCGGTCCTGTTTGTCAAGCTCTCCTAGGCATCCAAGGACCCAGCCCACAGTACCATCACCTCCTGCAACCTGTCAATGACAAGATAACTTAAAGATTTACATCCAAAATTATTGCGATAATAGAAAACAAGCCCAGGGCTTATAAGCACTATTTTGTACGAGCAATATATGGTGCATCAAAAGGTACAACTTCAGGAATTCAAAAGAATGAAGGATTTAGGTAAGTGTGGAGGCCTACCACAACCCTCAGTTTTCCACGAGTCTCTTCAGCACAGCTGTCCCCAAGAGCAGCAAACTTCTCCAGGCAACCCAATCCATACTGAACAAATTCCTGAGGCTTCACCACTAAGAGATCAAAAACCTGGAAAATTTAGAAGGTAGAAAAAGGGAACAAATTCACACGTGAGTTTCCAATGTTTTTTTAGACCACAGATTTCTTGCGCTGACAGTAAACAGGGGAATTAATATCAAACAGAAAAGAGGAAAACTTTATATGACTTAAGCTCTTTATGCAGTGAGCCCTTGATAATAGAATCATATCAGAGTAACATCCGGTCAGAGTTTATGGATGTAGGCTTTAGGTCAGGACCCAAAATCTAAAATCAAAATTTTTTTTTTTTAAGCAAAACACCAACACAACCTTAAGCGCCACCAGGGAATGTTGATGGGGTTTTGGATTTCCCAACCATATATATAAAAACAAAACCCACAAGAACAAAAGGGAAGGGGGCGTAAACTTGACCTTCCAAAATCTAACATCATTCACAGTGCTTGGGAGTAAAGAAATTCAATTACCCAATCAGTTTCCTAAAACCTATTCAAGTGCTTCCAATGAAAGAACAAATAGGCTAATCACAAGTTTCTAGATGGGACAACATAACTGATCAGAATAAAGCCTGATTCTAGTGAATGAAACATCCAATGGAAGAATAGAAATCAAGACAAATATTAGCAGCACTACTCCAATACCAAGTAGTTTTACTTCTTCTTAGGATTCCCTTTCTTTGTTTCTAACTTTTTTTGTTTCCTTTTTTGTGATCACCCCAATTCCTTTCTGTAACCTTAAAATTAAATTAGAGCTTGTCCAGAAAAAATACAAACTTCATAGAGGGAGCATATTTAGTCAAAAAAAAGGGTCCACTCTTTGCTGAGAAAAAACTGTGATTTTGTTGACGGATTCCTATAAAACAAGCTATCAAAGCCTTATCTCATCATCATCCATGGTTGGCTACATGAAATTTATTTGTCAACTACAGTCTTCACTCTATCAAGAATAATCTCTGCAATTATATCGCAAAATGTCAAATCCTTTAAAGTTACTTCAATCTGTGTGATTGTAGGTTACCCTTCAGTGAAATATAGCCATACCACGAATACCTTTACACCACTACAAAAAAGGGAAGTGTAAATTCTTTTGTTTTCCACAAAAGTAACTTATAGTTCACATTATTAAACTATGCTAAAAAAAATCCCTGATTTTACTTTTTAAAACCCTAATTTAACAGTTAAATTTCCCTTGCCCAGCTCAAAAGGGAACCCACCAATTCCTACAAAAAAGTGGGTACAAAAATTAAGAAACACATAAAAACTCATCCCACCAATTCAGAAATTCATAACGTGTACAGTGTACTGTATGTACAGACACAGTCCAGAAAAAACTAAAAATTTACAGCCGCAAACAGCAATAAATGATCGACTACATGTTCTGTAAATATACACGTGAGCATAGCACAGCGACAAAAATACCCTTATAAGTATATAGATGACCTGCTCTTCGCCCATGAGAGTCTGAAGTCGGGCTTTTAGTTCGGGACCGTGGCGCCCACCGCTCTTGGAATTAATAAAAACAACCAATGGCGACTCCGGCAGCTCCGGTGGCTCGGCTCCATCCGTGTGAGCCGCCTGGTAGAGCTGAGTCACTGTATTGGCTTCGACGTTCTTAGCCTGGATCGCCTCCTTCATCGCCAGTCTCATGTATTCAGGCAGCGTTATTTTTTTCCTCAACTCCTCCTTGGGGATCCGCACGCCGGCCAAAGTGCACCCGCGTAAAGAATCGATCACAGAAGATCGCCCGGAGGACGTTGATGACCCACCCCGGCTAGTCGGCGAGTCCATTTCTTCACAAGTTCCGATTTTAGTGCTTCCGGTGCGAGTGTTTTCGTCAATTTTGGGTAAATTGTGGGAGGATCAGAATCTTTAGGATAACCCCATTGTAGGGTAACGGAGGTGGTGGAGAATCAAGAATGGTTTGATTTTCAAAAGGCGAGGCAAGTTTGTTCCGATTTTAGGGCTTCCGGTGCGTGTGTTTTCGTCAATTTTGGGTAAATTGTGGGAGGATCAGAATCTTTAGTGTAACCCCATTGTAGGGTAACAGTGGTGGTGGAGAATCAAGAATGGTTTGATTTTCAAAAGGCAATGGGATTAAAATCAGCTTTTAAATTAAGAAAAATCAATATTAATCAAATCTTTTGACATTCACTTTTAACTACACATTTCAAAAACTTATACCACAATCTAATAAAAATATAATTTTAATTTTCACCAAACACATATACATTTGATCCACAATTTTCAATAAATTACATTGAAAAAGTTTATAATATTCTTATCATCAAAATTGTTTCTAATTATAATTTCTCTTCCATTTTTTCAAAAAATAAATAATAATAATAAATATGATTAAATATTTCATCCTCATTTTAAAGCAAATTAACAATATTTTCCTATTAAACCATACTTAAGGATAAGATATTCTAATAAAAAAAATATTAAAAATAAAAAAATAAGAATATAAGTGTAATAATGAATAAAGGTTAATAATATTTAGTCTATGTTCGAACTCCATTTTTTCGAAAATTCATTTTTAAAAAAAAATTATTTTCAACTATGCATTATCCTATAAAATAGTTATACGTAAATCGAAAAGTTTTTCTTTTTTTTTAACCACACAATCTTCAACAAATACTATTCAAAAATGCATTTTTGACCAAAAATTGGATTCAAATAAGGGTTTAGTCCTTATTTAAACCTCATTTTAAAAAAAATATATATATAATAAGAATAAGAATAATAATAATAATAAATTTTGTAATAATGATTTTTTGAAAAGCATGTGGTTAAAAAGTATTAAAAAAATTTAGCTTACGTCCAAATTATTTTTTTGGTATAATATATGATTGAAGATTTTAATTAAAATTGAAGAAATTTGAGGCTATAAAAATTAATAAAAATTATGAGTTATATGAAATGTGTGACTTAAATCCATGTCTGTCTCCTTTTAAAATTAAAAATTATTAACTCACTCATTTTCAATCACATTTACTTAATAAAATATTTTACACGTAAATTTAAACATTTTTCCTACTTTTTAATCACACATTCTAAAAAAAATTACTTTCAAAACATCATTTTTTGAAAATAATGGTCATCAACCAAGAGCTAAATTGAGTTTGAGGAAAAATAGCTTTAAAAAAATGATGGCCGCTTTACGAAATCTACAACTTTTTATTAATTTTTCAATCACACATTAATAAGTTTATCAAAATATATTAGAAATATAATTTTTATCAAAATCAAAAATGGGTAAATAAGATAAGAATAAGTGTACGTTAAGCACTGCTTTTAAAGACTTATTTGACTAATTTTATGAAGTGTTTCTTCTAATTAGAATAACTTTAAAGAAAACTAGTTCATTGTAACTTTCTTTTAAATTACTTCTATTATAAAAAACTTTTTAAAAATTTTGTTTTGAAACAAAAAAAATTATGATAATATTCTTATTGGCTCTTTTACCTAAATTATTAAAATCAAAAGCACAACTCGTATCAAAATAAGTCATATAGTGTTGATTGAGAAGAAATTAAGTCTCTGTTTGATTTGATTAAAAATCAATTTTTACTGAGAACTCTAGACATAAATTTCTGGATTTGTGTATGGCTGTGATATGTGATCTGGCAAGTTTCTCATCAAGAATCATTTGGCTTGCTAGACCACCTTTTTAAATTCCTTTCACCCTGTCTTCATAATACAGTAAACTAATCTATGCAGGGACTATTACTTTTTAATATTATATTCTTGATTGGTCCAGATCTCAGGTCCTATGACCAAGTAACTGCTGTCCTGTAATAAAAGGAAAATGCTTTGTATACTTAAATGTTGACATTTTGCCCGTTTGGCGTTCATTAAATTTTAATTCACTTTTCTCTCTCTTTTTATCAATTACACATTTTCTCAGTAAAACAATATTACATATAAATCAAAAAATTATCATTACATTTTAACCATATATTCTTCAAAAAACAATGTTCCAAATTTTTTTTTTTCAAATAATGGAACTCAAACAATTTCTATATGAGGTGTAAAAATTCGTGCCATTAATTATTTTAAGTATTATTAAAATCAATGGTAAAAAAGTGTCATCTCACACACTGTACAAAAAACTGTCAAACTTAATATTACTGTAGAAAAATTGGTAATAAAATAGAACGTAGTAGGATCCAAATAAGTTTAGCAGTATTTTATCGTTTTGCGAGGGAACAGTGTCAAGTCGCAATTAAAACTTAAATGTCACGGTTCTATATATACTTTATGATAGGATCATCACATTAGATCTCGAGTCACTTAAATTGTGACACCTCGTCGTGTCTAGCGAGGCATTGCATTTTGATAAATTCGAGATTCGAAATGTCATGAGTCAAATAGATGGTCCTATAATGCCGAATCATCTTATAAAATTTTCTTTCCATATCATGTGTAACATGCACAATCACTCGTGGGCCAAGCATCAATAATTCAAGATTACTTGTACCAAAATTTTGTTTATTTTTCTAAGAATATAGAATCTGTTTGAACTCCATTTTTATAGAAAAATGCATTTTAAAATAGTAAATTGATGAAAAGTGTGTTGTAAAAAAATAAGGAAAAATTTTAGATTTTCATGTAATATTATTTTATTAAATAATGTGTGATTAAAATGAAGAGAAAAAAATATATTTTTGAAATAATGGAAATCAAACAAGGATACAATATCATTAGTTGAAATACTAAGCAGGTAGATTCCGTTTTCTTGTAGCTATTATTATACCTTTCTTTATTTGGAAACCAGAGGGAATATTCTTGCTATTTAATTTAATAATCAAAGCAAGGCCAAGCTATTATTATACCTTTCTTTATTTGGAAACCAGAGAGGGCGTTCTTGTTATTTAATTAACAAACCAAGGTCAATTTCGGAACGCAATTAATTAGACAAACGCGTGAGACGATGCGACAGCGCGGTCGGACCTATCAAAGTAATTTGCAGACCGGCCGTCCTGAATTATCCTCGTAAGACATGATTAATGTTTCCATCCAAATTTTCTAGAAACTTTACTTGTACATAAATAAATAAGTTTCAAGATAAATGATTTTAATTCCAGAACCACAATTTTTCTTGTATTGAGTTTGTGACAACGGGAGGAAGAAATTGGTCAAACTT
Source organism: Fraxinus cuspidata (assembly GCA_903798385.1). Taxonomy (NCBI): domain Eukaryota; kingdom Viridiplantae; phylum Streptophyta; class Magnoliopsida; order Lamiales; family Oleaceae; genus Fraxinus; species Fraxinus cuspidata. The sequence continues at coordinate 7,800 of CAIGRP010036192.1, forward strand.
GAAAAGTTTCGTAACATAGCATCAAAATAAATGTGGAGGGCCAAATTAGATATCTGAGCGAAGTTAAGGGATAAATGTGTAACATTGTCCATCAATGATTTAGTCACCGTTTTGTCCATGAGATAACAGGGGGACATTATCATAAAAAACATTGGCTTTGGAATCAATTCTGTTGTAACATTCAAACCTTCCAAAATCAGGTGATCACTTGTTTTATCAAGCTCTGAAATTCATTAGGAGGTGCATAAAGTGACTTCTTTTTCAAAAATTGGAAAAAAAAAAAAAGATAAATCAGCTCCTAGTAAGGCATATTGAGAATAAACCACAACGGACTCGCTATATAATATAATTGACATAGAAATAGAATGCATAAGAATTTCGTCAAAGATGTGAAATAAAAAACTATATTTATTAGTTTTATAATGTTTTGCCACCATTGACCAACAATCAACTAGACTAGAGGAGAAACATTCAGAGAAATTAGCTGAAATTACGAAGAATGGTCCTCTTGTGGAAACACTTGGTATTAGTTTCCAAAAAAGGTGTAATTATGTTGAATTAGCATGGAAAGCAATTTTTTTTGTATAAAGTAGCAAGCGGTAGGTCTTCCTCAAGATTAATAAACTAGGACATTTTGTATGTACCCGCACTTTGATGTCCAAAAATTGAAATCAAAACATATTAACTGAAGTATAACCAATGTTTTCCTTTGGTACATAACGTTTGAAACACAAATTAATATCATGGTCAAAAGCAAAATCTATTTATTCATGCTTCTTAATTATGATCGGCTATTGACACTCATGCTTGTAAGGCCCGGTTTGGATTGAATCAATGTAACTGATTTCTAATGAAATGTTTGGCCAGGTAACGAACATTAGACAATGCGATTTAGAGGCGGCCATCATCCACCGAATTGGGCATCATCAAATTTTGTTAATTTCATTGTGGAGGCTCGGGGTTTAATGGGTTCATTATTAAATTTTGGACATACAGGGGGCTAATTTGCATTTTCAAACAAAGAAATGGGGTTGATGTTCATTTTTAAAAATGGACAGAGAATGATACGAGTTTGTTTGGGTAATTTTAAAAGGGTCATTTTGATTTAATAGTGAAATTTTTGCTGTTGACTTGAAATGTGGTCAATTTAGGAAGATTTTGCCAAAAAAAAAAAAAAATTGTCATTTTTATGGGATAATTGCAGTTGGGGTTTCAATTTCTTTAAATTTGTACCTTTTATCCTAGCCTTTTACTTATTGCACTCACAATCCCACATTTTTCATTTTCGTGTGACAAAAGGTCATAGTTAGTTGAACAGACATTGTGAACAATTTTAAAAAGAGAAAAATATTAACTTTTTATTTTCACAAAAAAAAAAATAATTAAACAAAAAAATCAAGGAAAAAATTCATCTTCATCTCAACCCCAATCCCACCTTACTGAATCGAATTGAACCAAACCAAACCAAAACCTCATCCCACCCACTTCCACCGTCGCTGCCACTCGAATTTTTTTTTAAAAAAATAACGCAAACACGAACAACTTCAAATTAAGTAGCTATTTAAGTAGGGTAAAACAGTTGATAAAAATTTAAGTCAAAATTAACAGTTAGTTTTAATCACACATTTTATTGAAATCATAAATTTTATCAATTTTTTTACCATACATCTCTTCTTTTTTTAGCTAAAAGTATCAAAATTCACTAAAAGTATGTTTTTTTTAGCTAAATCAAATATAGATTAAATAAAATAACGAAGTTTCAAAGACAATCCTAGCTACAAAATGTTTAGTATGACATCTTTTGACCAATGAGTAATTTGAAATAAAATATAAATACAATCTTTAATCTCTTCAACGATATATGACGACAACTTTTTCCCATTCAAAATCATCCATATTCTGGTCAAAAATTTTTGTTCAAGCGCGAAGTGAGTTTCCTCTTCTATTTAATTTTGGGCTTCAAATGAAGGCCCAAAAGCCTATAGCCTTTGATTATTTTTTTGGAAAAAAAAAAATCGTAAGTCAGGTATTAAGTATACACAAAATCAATTTTCAGATATTAAGCTTAAAAATGCAAATATTTTAAATTTAAATAATAATATTATCAAATTAAATTAATCACCCACATTCACCCCACCAAACAACCGCTCCCACCCCACAACCACCCATCGCCATCCTCTCTTACAATCGTCGACATCCACCCGTCAATATACACCACGTCGGTGACTTTTTCAGTGGTGAACGGAGAAATGAGCATCGCCTCTCAAATAGTAGGGATATAGGGAGAAACATAGCGATCGTTAGATAACATCGACTCAGTATCGTCTGCAACTAATCATCTTCTTCAACGATGAATCAACAATAGTAGTATAATTTAAAACTAATTTTTAAAATTGAATTGAAAAATAGCAGCAAGTGAAATTTACAGAGTACTTAGTGGAGCAAATGACTTCAATGTTCACCGCCAATATGTTTAATTGAATTTGTGACCAATTCGGAGAAATGAAGTTGGAGAAATCTATGGCATATGACCAGATCTCTTGAATTTGTGACTTGTAACCTATTCATTTTAACATATGGCTCGTGACCTTATGGCTATTGATAAGTTATATGTGATATTGATTCAATGGTCTGTGACCAATTTTCTTAGATATGTGATTTGTAGAAAATAATCTATTTCCTGTGCAAAATGACTTGTGACCTGCTAACATTAGTATATAATCTATATAATATGACATTTGACTTATGAATGATGGCTTGTGACTAGGGGTGAGCGTTGGTTGGGTTGGGTCGATTTGTTATCCAACCAAATATGGTCGGTTTGATCAAAAATCAAACCAATCCAACCCATTTATGTGTTCCAACCC
>CAIGRP010036194.1:0-19298 GCA_903798385.1 Fraxinus cuspidata
CATTATAATTTTATATGTGAGTTGATTGGTGAAATACCCCCCACCCCCCCGCAAACAAAAGTATATTACAGACACTTAAATTCTTATAGAGTTCAATATGATGTGCCAAATATGATATTGACATTTTATGTCTAATATTTCATTACTAAACACTTGAGGAATTATGTATTGATTGTCAATGTTAGGTTAACGTAACTTTCATTCTGACATTCCACATAAGATGTTGGATCTAGTGCAATTGATTAGAAAAATGGTTTCCGTGGGTGACACGTTCAAGGTGATTACAACTTCGACCCAAGACAGCCATAGATTTTTCTTAAGCCTTGTTAGACCTCCTTGTATGTGTTTACTTTTTTTTTAAATAACATAAACTTTTAAATGAAATTGTTAAAGAGTCGTTTAAAAGGGAGGTTTTTATTTATATTTGTACCTTTTATAGAAATTTTTTATGAGTAAGTTATCTTAAGTCAATTTTTTCCAAAAATTCTTCTAGTAAGATAAAGTAACATGTTCAAATATAATTTCTTAATCTCAAAAATAGTTTTTAACTTTTCAAAAGTCTGATCAAATGGATCCTTAATATCATTCCAGAGTTTAGACATATACTTGAATTCAAGTATTCTTATAATCAATTATTAAAATTAGAACATTTTCAAGATTTCGATAAAATTAAGTATGCGTGAAAGACACATTAAAGACGGGATTGAAATAAATATAGTGTCCATGTTAAATGTAGAAAATAATCTAAAATGAGGACAAATTAATATCGACTAACAATAGTCATTACTTGTTACTAATAAAATAATGTTATCACGCACTATTGATATTGAATACTAATTTAGATGTGAAATAAGGTATCTTATAATTTTGACTTGATGTACCCTCTAATTTCTTTACAAAGATAAAACTTTTGACTTTACGACAAAGGAATTCAACTAATTCCATGACATTTAATAAAAATAAATAATTTTTTAAAAAGTATAATAAGTACTCAAAAAAAAAAAAAAATGAATATGCAAACTAAGGGGCTATGTTATAAAACTAAGAAAAAAGAGAGACCATAAGAGAATTGATCAGTCTATGCCTTCAAAATATTTATATTATAATTAAATGATTGGACAACATTTTTAGTAGCTTTCATGCTTAGAGACGGGGCCATGTATTTTAACTTGTACCTTAGGGGTAGTTCCACTGTAGTTGTTAGAGAGGCAAGTTTAAAAAAATTTATAAAATTACTCATTTTATTCAAATTTTTTGTTAAATAAACATAAAATTAATTAATTTTGAGTTAACAATGCATAAAATAGAATAGAATATGGCACAAAAAAATTGACAACGTTGTATTTAAAATTCAAGTTTGGATTAAAACAAAGAAAAAAGCAATTTATTTTAAATAAATGGAAATAAAACTTATCTGCGTCTATAAATACAAAAGTAAAGTAAAAAAATTGTAAAAAAAAAAAAATCATAGACGATATATAAGCAAAGAAGAAATACAATTAAATTCAAGTTAAATGAAAAATTAATAAACTCAACATTCTTGTTCGAGAGTTTTACACAATTTTTTTTTTGTCAAATGAACCTGCAATCAACTATATTTTGATGAAAGGAATTTAGTAATTCTTTTTCTAGATTTTGAAATTGAAAATGAAGAAAACATTTAAATCTAAAATAATTAATTAAATGCTAAATATAGTATTTTGTCAACTTTACCTTTCTAAACGTGAGGAAATTAAAGTAAAATTTGACACAATAACGTAAAAAAGACTCCGTGCAAAGGGAAGTAAAGGTTAAAGAATTTAAAAGTATTTTTTTTTTTTAAAGATTGATGATGAAATTGCTAAAGGCCTAGGTTTGAATTGTAAGAAGTTGTGTCATAAAAAAATATTTCTTTTTAAATATTCATTCGTGAGATTTTTTATTCTTTAATGCTACAAACAATAATGAAAGTTGCTCTTTACAGAAGCACCAACACAATATTTTTCCGCTCTATCGATGTTTGGATAGTTCTATTTTTCAGAAGTAATAGCACACCATTCTGCTTCAATGTTGATATGTATAAAGCTCTATTTTTTTTTTAATGAATAATAAAATAATATTCTTTTTTAATATTAATATAACATGACTATATTCAATATGCTTATTTAGAGCAAAAATATCATTAAATGTTATTATGTAGAATTTATGCTTCTTCACTAATTGTAATTAAAGTTACGCTTTTTCAGTAACAATGCAATATTTTTCTTCAATATTTTAACATTAAGTTGTATTTGTGCAATAATAATCAATTATAATATTCATTTAGAGTACTCAAAATTCATGACATTAGTATTGATACAATATTTTTTTTTTGGAATATTGAATATATATACAATTTGTTCTTCAAGAACAAAAATACATTTTTTTTAAAAATATAATTTATATAAAATTCACTTCTTCTAAAACTTTTTGCAATATTCTTCTTGAATACTGATCTCTAATAATAGATAATTTTTCAAGAAGAATGATACAATATTGTTCAAGAATATTGATACGTAAAATTTATGTGTCTTTTGAAGCATTATCTTAATTTTATATTTTTTAGATTATTAAAATTTATAATGACATTCTTATGTGGACACAGTATTCTATTAGAACATTCATATATAAAGTTTTGCTTCTTTAAGAACAATAGTAAAGTATTACTTTAAATATTAAAACATATAAAGATTTGTTGTTCACTAACAATTACGATTTTCGGGAGTAAGTAATATTCTACTGTAACATTAATTAACATAATATACGTTGTGCTTCTTCCTGAGTAATAATTAATATTTTTCCGTAACTAATAGAATTATAAAATTGTATTTCTTAAGAAAAATGTTATGTTCTTCTATAATAATAATAATAATAATTTGTATGCTGCTTCATGAAACAGTGTCCATAGTAGTCTTCTGAAATATTGATTATAAATTTATTGGTTGCTTGGTGTCAAGAATAAACACCCTACATCTTGTAAATGGCTTTAAACTTTGACGGCCCCTAACAATTAATTCCGGTGTTTGGCACATCTTCAAGTTTGAACATCTCGAATTTATATTAAGTGGGTTTCAAAAACATTAGTCTACTTACCTTTTAAGTATGTTTTTAACTAGTTATCTATATTCTTTTATAAAATAGTTAGATCTGTTTAAATATTAAAGAACGCGAAATACGAATTTAATCTCGAAATAAATAAAATTTTGATAATTTTAAATTTTAATGGAATTTACTATTCCAATTAAATGTCAGTGAAGTTTAAATGTAATTTCATTTGAGCTATAATCCGAGAAAGAGCTGCTTGTAATAATTTACAACCATTTTTCACAAGAAATGGAGCTCAAACGGAGCCTATAGCTTTTGTATGAGATTGAATTCAAGCTCTTCTATCTCATCTGAAGTGCTATTTGGTCATTGACCTATCACAAATATAATGTCGGATTTTTTTAAAATCCAAATTAGGTTGAATGTTTTAAGAAAATATTTTTTTCCTTCTTTGCACTGTTTTTATTGGAAAAATAATGTGAAAATATTGTTTCCTTTATTTCACATGATTTTTTATTTGGTTCTATTTTTGTGGTATTTCTAGGGTTTGGCATCCACCCTTATAAATATTAGACTATTTTCACAAGTTTTGTATTACTAAAATATAGAATTAAGCACAATTATTGTATTTGTTTTCTCTATATTAGTCAATTGAATAAAATATTATATTCCTTTGCCAATTAATTATTTTGCCTTTTATTTTGTTGTTTGTTTGCGATCATATACTTCATATCATTTCATATATATTACCTCGATCCTTCTTATTTCTCAACAAGTGGTATCAGAGCTATTGTTGTGATTTGTACAAGGTTTTGTTATTGATGGCAGTATTGAAGTATGAAATTTCGTTATTAGATCGCAATACAAGATTTTCGTTATGGCAAATGAATATGTGAGTTGTACTCGCGCAGATGAATTTGGATTATGTGTTGTTAGGATTTAACAAAATGCCCACAACTTGGACGACGGAGGAGAAATAATGTAAGGATCGGAACGCACTTTCATAGATCCGTCTTCATCTCTCTAATAATATTCTTTGAGATATTTTAAAGGAGAAAACGACAACTGCGTTGTTGTTGAAAGTGGAGCAATTGTGCATGACTAAAAGTCTAACAAGTAAACTGCATCTGAAGTAAAGATTGTTTTCTCATCACATAGCTGAAGGCGGATCTTCAAAAAATCACCGGCTGTGTTCAAGGGGATCGTTGTTGATCTTTGGACAACATAAACATTCATTAACTCCTGCGACATGAGATTTTTGGACTTTAACCTAATCCATTGTTTGGTCAACGCATTGATCGATGGGCCACAACTCGAATAAGTATGGGCATAGAAACTACTAATAACCATCAATATGGACTTAGTTTGTATTTCTATGTACTTTTGATCTCAACATTATATGAAACTTAAACAAATAATACACTCACCAATAATATGTAAAACTAATTAGATTCACGAATAATTTGGGGGTCACCTATTTGCATGTTGAAAAAGCGTGCTCAAAGGTGGTTGGGTTGTAGAGAACTGCCATGATATGTCTATTGTCATAGTTGACCAAGGTGTAATCGATATGGTTGAACAGCGAACTATGAACTCAACGAATAAGAACGTGTCTGAATATAAAAATACATTTGGACACATTGTCATAGCAAAGATAAGCAATCCAGGAGAGCAAGTAACCAAGAAAAATGTAGGGACGGGAGCGATCATCCTTTCGTCTTCAAGTTAATGTCTCTTTTGACTAATTTGAAAAGAATAATATCACATATTATAAAACAAAATAATATATCTTTTGTATTTTCTTTTTAACACAAATATTTAAATATTCGATTGTGTCTCCAAGATAATATATAATAGCGTTTGTCCAACTTCTTTATTTTCTCAAATCGGGTTATGAATCTAAAGATCTCAAGAGATGCCTTCAATCACATTCAAGATTCTCGTCTTCTGGTTGAAAATTAAAATTCTTAAGCTATTAATTTATTTACTTTTTTTTTTATTTTTTAGCTAAATGATTTTTAACTAGGTGCTACAGTCCCGAATGTGCTAGAGAAGAGATAGGATTCTTGCGTAGGTATAAAAGTGGGCATCATGTTAAACTGATTTGACTCGATTTCAAGGTTTCTAAAATTTTGTGTCATTCTCGATTTGACTAAAAATTAAATTAAAAATCTAATTTTGATAAAAGTTAATAAAATATTTTGTTAATAAAAGTCATGAATTTTATAAAATGTGTGGTTGAAAATAAATTTAGAGAAAAATACATTTTTAAATATTTGGACCAAAACTACGGCTTAATTTATAAATTCAAATATCTCTCTCTCTCTCTCTCTCTCTTAACTGTAACAGCAATAAAAAAATGGTGGTAAAAAAAGTGATAAAATAGAAAGAATTTGTCATAAATTAGAATCATTTTTTAGCTTCATTTATGCTATTAATGTCAATTACCATAATTGTAAACGCCGTGGCTGAGATTGATGGATCAGTCCAACACCACAACAATAAATGTCTCTTGTAGAAATAGGCCCAGATTATTATTTTGTTAGATGGCCCATGCAAAATCACCACGTCCTCCAATTCCATTAAGACAAATTTACTATGATTGACTAGGGGATAAATTTATGGAATAAATCGACGAGTAAAAGGTTACATATTTGGAAAAGGAAAAATCAATCACAAACTTCAAAATTACAAAAATCCTGAATTTTATGGGATCTAAAAGATTTTAAGCAAATAATATTTAAATAAGAATTAATTAAATTTCTCACTCCAATAACCAATGGACATTGAGGCCATTTGTGATTTATCTTGGAGTCAACCTCTTATTATTAAAAAATTACAAGTTGTTTTAACTTTTGAATATTCTATAAATAATTTAAAAATAAGAAACTATTTTAATTAGGATGTTCCAATGTATCGTGCTCATAGTTATGAGATTCGACCCGTTCATCAACTCGAAAAAATCATTGGGTCACCGGATCGTGGTTCAACCGGTGGGTCATTGGTTATAATTTTAATAAAAAAATATGTTTTAAACAATGGAGAACAATTTTTCTAAATATAATATATATATGTAATAGTTCACTTGTGTGACACAAGTTCAGATGTTGCCATAATGGTCAAGGATGTGATATTTCACTTCAATTGCCAAGGTTCGAATCTCTGCCATTGCATATTGAATAAATATTTAGCACTTGACTCTGCCATAAAACAGTTCACCCTTGAACCGGTTCCGATTTCATCTAAACCCGTCCGGTTAGCCCATGGTATTGAGCGGGTTCAACCAATCTTTGACCGGTTCACTTGCTAAATGTACCAATTATATTAATCAGAGTTGATCACAATCCGATTTGCGGGTTTCCTGTCCGGTCCGATTTTAATAACTATAGTCGTACTTCTTCAAAAAAGATGTGTCCCAGGTATATCCATGCATCATAGGTGTAGTCCGTCATCCTAAGAGCAGGTGGGGTGTACAAATTTGTGAGAAGCACAAAAGGGTTTGGCTATACACTTTCAACCAATGTTTTGAAAATTGGATCGGGCTCGGTCGGAAAAATCGTGAACCAATCGGTAGACCAATTTGATTATAGCTGGGTATTCGATGATACAAAAATCGGTGAAAATCCGGTCAAATGACTGGTTCAACCGGAAATCGGAGAACCGAATGCGGTTTCCCAAGATTTTCGTTAACTTGAAGAAGAAGCATAGATCTATAAATGAAGCTTCTCTTACTTGCCTAAGTTATTTGAAAGATTATCCACCAATTCATATGCACGTATATGCGGAAAAAATCAGAAAATAAAACCACAAGAAAATCTGGAAGAAGTCGCAGCCGAGAAAGAAAGTGATAAAGAAGAGAGGGTTTCTTTCAAATTTTAATCCTGATTTAGTGTGACGTCTAAGTTAATAAGAGGTAATTAGGCCCACTACCTTCAAAAAATGACTAATTAGAAAACTACCCCTAAAATTAACTAAAACCCTTTCACCGTAAATTATACGCAGTATACCCCCAAAACCTTAGAAAGCCTCAAATCAAAAGCCATAATTCTGGCCAAAACTCCCAGGTGATGAAAGTTTTGTAAGGTGGAAATCAATGGATTTTCCCACAGGTGATGCCAGATCTTCTGCTCAAATAAAATCACAGTATTTAGGGAAATACAAACACCCATTTTTTATTCAACCAAACTCCCTAAATCGCAAATAGGAAAATTTCTGTAGATGCTATTGATGTGCACCAAATAATTGCTGGTACGGTATTGGAACCAATGGAGAAGCCACCTGTTGACTTAGTTGTGACGCTCGATGGAGTGTCCTCCTACATGCCAGGAGCCGAGGCACCTTCTTTTGACAATAGTTGTGTGTTTGACACGGATGGTGAAGTGGTTCAAACCCGGGACAGTTTAGGGATGGTTTCATTCAACTTTGGACCTAATCTAATTTCCGAACTATATGATTGTTTGGCCTTACTTGAATTTACTGATATTGGGATATATATATAGTCACTGATTCCAATTTTTGATTGGTGCTTTGTCATTTTTTCTTATGGTATTGAGCCTGAGGTAATTTGCATTTCCTAAAATAATCTTTTATTTTCCATGCTTTGGATGTTCATGTTTGCTCAAGACGACTTAGATGTTTTCGATTGGTGTTTTGTCACTTTTTCGAATGTTTACAGTTTTTTTTAACTTTTTGTCACTTTTTTTTTTTTGAATTTATATCACTTTTAGTGTTTGTCACTTTTTCTATCACTTTTTTTTTATTTTTTGTTACTTTGTTTAAGAATTTCTGTCACTTTTTAGTGACAAATATCACTTTGTAATGATAGTGACATTGTATTTCACTTCACTTTTTAATGAAAGTGATATTATATGTCATTTTTTTTTAAAAAAAAGAAGTGATATTAAAAGTGACATTACACTTAACTTTTTATTAAAAAGCGAGACAATGTCACTTTTATTAAAAAGTGATACAATTCAAAAATTGATTGGGGTTTCGTCACTTTTTTGAGTTTTTATCATTTTTTTAAATGTTTATTACTTTATTGTATTGATTCCAAAGTTTTGATTGGTATTGTCACTTTTTTTTAGTCGTCACTTTTTAAATTTTTGTCACTTTATTAAATTGAAGTGATATTATATGTCATTTTTTTTAAAAAAAAGAAGTGATATTAAAAGTGACATTACACTTAACTTTTTATTAAAAAGCGATACAATGTCACTTTTATTAAAAAGTGATACAATTCAAAAATTGATTGGGGTTTCGTCACTTTTTTCAGTTTTTATCATTTTTTTAAAATGTCTATTACTTTATTGAATTGATTCCAAAGTTTTGATTGGTATTGTCACTTTTTTTTAGTCGTCACTTTTTTAATTTTTGTCACTTTATTAAATTGAATCTAAAGTTTTGATTAGTATTTTGCCACTTTTTGAATGTTTATCACTTTTTGAATTTTTTGTGCATTTTTTTAAATGTTTGTCACTTTTTCTATTACTTTCTAAAATTTTTGTCAATTTTTTTATTAACAAACATCGCTTTTTTTAATAAAAAGTGAGATTGTACGTCATTTTTCAATAAAAAAGTAATACTTAACTTTAAAAAGCAATATTGTGTCACTTTTTAATAAAAAAAGTGATACAGTATTTTTTTACTTCCATAATACTTTTCGTATGATTTTTCAAAAAACCCATAATTTTAAGGGTATTTTAGAAGTTGCCCAAGTTAATAATATGTGTTAGGCCTTTCTTTGCATGCTTACTTTATTTGGCCCACTTAATTTAATTTAATGAAATAACTATTAAAAACAATTAACACGTTAAAAATATTAAACTTAATTTTATTTTCTAAAATGTATATATCTATACAGTAAATTTTTTTTAAAAATATTATATATCTGTATAAAATTTTATTTACTTAATAAAATTATTTTTCGAGTCGTTCCCAATATAACCTCGATTCGACCATTTGACCATCGACCCTCTTCTTTATCCAGGTCAAACTCCGGTCCGGCTTTCAAAACATTGCTTTCAACGAATACGGAGAGGTATTCAGGTTTTATGATATTAGGATAATAGGTTTCAAGGCTATAATGCAATCACAAACTTTGAACCATTGTCAAGAAAAAAGAAGATAACATTGAAACAACATTCTCGAATTCCATTCCTAGATTGAGATTGTAGACATCATAAAATAATGAACTCAAACATGGGCTAAATGTTATTTGTAATTATGATGTCCGATAGTAATTCTAATTCAACGGTAATACAAGGAACAGAGTAAAAAACAGGGTCGTTCACTTTTGGAGTAAACTTCGGAAAGAATTTACGCAAATGGCATAATCCTCCACCTTTGGAGAAACAAAAGATGGCCCAAGTTAAGATTATTTTAAGGATTTAGCTTGTCTTTGTCAAAATTAGATATGACTTCACTTTGTAGGAAATTAGGTGAAAATTATGTTGATGATTAATGTGTAAAATTCATTACCAAATACTTGAGCTAAGTTTGGCACAACATATTAGTCATGCCGTGCTTTTGTTGTCAAACAACCTTAGGACGACAATCTAAAAATAGTGATACGTCGAGCTTTATAGGTTTCGAAATGTGATTGAAGATAATAAAAATTCCAATATTCTCACACCCTAATCGACCCATTGACTCAGCCAAGGTGAAATTGTCATTTTGAGGTTTATCAACTTACAAAAGTGTACAATATATAGTTTCATTTCTGGGTGAATTCTTTGTTGTTCTCTTATTCATCGCATGAAACTCCTAGTTTTTAAGTAGTTCCAGTGATCGATTATTCTTCTCGAAGAAGGAGATTGAGTTGTGTTGTTAAGGATCCAAATTTGGGTTGAGAGAGTGCAAATTTGATCCCCAATTTTGATAGACCCACTCTTAGGTGCTTTGTGGATGTAAATTTTCTTTGATTTGGTTTCGAGTTTCAAAGGCTGTACATGAAATTAGCATAAAATTATAATGAATAGTAATAGGTAGATAATACTATAATGAATTAATGTGGATATTGTTAATGGTCATTATACTACCAACCGCACAAGATTATGCTGAGGTAGAAACGTATTTAGGTCGGATAAGGAAAATATAGTAAATAACACGTTTTTACATAAAAAAATAAAATAAATGGATACTATCAACATTAACCACCATAATACGGTGTATCTAATATCATCCATTATAATTTTATATGTGAGTTGATTGGTGAAATAGTATCTCTTCCCGAAAAGCATATTTTTTTATCGACACGTAAATATTTTATAGAGTCCAGTCTGATATGCCAAACATGATTTTGAGATTGTATGTCTAATATTCATTACTAACCATTTGAGGAATTATGTACTCATTGTCGATGTTAGGTTAATGTAACTTTCATTATGACATTCTACATGAGACGCTGGACCTAGTTCAATTAAAAAAATTCGTATACCAAGTTAGGTTAGATGTTATGATTATTTTTGTGGTCCAAGGTGATCGTTTTAGGTTTGTACTAGATCAATCTATGTGAACCAACAATTTTAATGAAAATAAAAAATATCCAAATTCATTCCTAAGGGCTCAACAACCGATTTTAGATATTAGACTATCAACAAACTAAAAATTTGATAATTAGTCAATTACCATTTTGATTAGAAATATGGTTTCCGTGGGTGACACGTTCAAGGTGTTATAACTTCCAACCAAGACAGCCATAGATTTTTCCCGAACCTTGTTAGACCTTTTTTAATAACATAAAACTTTTAAATGAGATTGTTAGAGTTGTTCAACAGGATTTCTTCTTTTATTTGTACTTCTTATAAAAAAGTTTTATGAATAAGTCATCTTAAGTCAATTTTATCTAAAAATTCTTCTAGTCGAATAAGTTCTTTCAGAAAATTATCCTAACGTGTTCAAAAATTATTTCTAAATTTCAAAAATAAAATTTTGACTTTTCAGAAGTCTGATCAAATGGACCCTTAATATTATAACAGAGTTAAACAAATACTTGAATTCAAGTATTTTTATAATCAATTATTAAAATTAGAATGTTTCCAAAATTTCGATAAAATTAAATATACTATATGCGTGAAAGACGGTTAAACGTAGTAAATAATATGAAGGGAGGGTTGATTCAGCAATTGTTTGATGATCATTATTTTGAGAAAAAATAGAATTTTGAATATTGATTTTTTAGAGAATATGGAAAAATTTTGAATTTACGTGTAAAATATTATATTATATAAATGTATGATTGTAAATGAATATGAAAATTAAAGTGTTTTGAAATAATGGTTATTAAATAGGTGTTTATATAGACCAGCAATCATCATTACTTGTTAATAAGGCAAATGATGTGTCATGACCATGCCCAGACACGTTTCTTTACGTGAAATTAATGTTGAGGGGAAAAATTATTTTTATCCTAAATAAATTATGATGAAACTTTTGAATTTAGATTGTTGTCCCGACTAAGGAATTCAAATCCTTACATAACATTCAAATAAAATAATAAGAAAAAATTAAAAAGTCTAATAAGTACTTCTCGACGAAATTTGAAAAATAATTGAATATGCAGACTAAGGAGCTATGCTATAAAATTAAGAAAAAAAGATGAAATATAAGAGAATTGAACAGTAAAATAAGTTTTATGCCTTCAATTTTTTCATCCATCAATTTTTTTTATGAAATTAAGTCCTTGTTTGACCCTCTTTTTTGAAAATATATTTTTCCCTGTATTCTTTTCAACCATACATTTTTCAATAAAATAATATTACATACAATTCAAAAACTCTTCCTTCATTTTTAACCACACATTCTCCATTAATATATCATTCCAAAATATATTTTACACAAAAAAATGGTGCTCAAACGTGTCTATTAATTTAAAACTCAACGGTAAATTTACAACTAAAAAGTAATATTCAAAATATTTATATTACAATTAAATAATAAGGTTTTAAATGATTACTTAAATACGACTAGGCTTACAATTTATACTGTAATAAAAACTATGAATACTATTTATATGATTTAGACAACATTTTGAACATCACCACAAGTTTTATTTAGGAATTTAGTAACTTTCATCCTCAGAGATATTTTAACTTGTGCCTTAGGTGCAGCTCTACTAAAATTGTTATTTTATAAAATATAAAATTACTCATTTTATTCAAAAATTTTCTTAAATAAAACATAAAAATAGTCACAGAGCAAAAACTAGAATAGAATATGGCACAAAACTTGACAACATTGTATTTAAAATTCAATTATATTCAAGTTAAATGAAAAATTAAATAACTCAACATTCTTGTCCAGAAGTTTACACAAACTTCTTCACAAATGACTGTCCGATCAACTATATTTTGATGAGATTCACGCAGAAAAAGGGATTAAGTAATTCATTTTCTATATTTTGAAATTGAAAATGAAAGAAACATTTAGGTCTAAAATGATAAAGTAAATGTTAAATATAGTATTTCGTCAATTTTACCTTTCTAAACATGAGGAAAATAAAATAAAAGTTCACAGAATAATGTAAAAAAAAAAAAAATATATATATATATATATATGAAATGTGCAAATGGAAGTAAAGGTTAAAGAAATAAAAAATGTTTTTTTTTTTCTAAAAGATTGATTATGAATTTGCTAAGCCAAAGGTTTGAATTGTACGAAGTCGTGCCATAAAAAAAAAATTCATTTTAAATATTAGTAGTGTGAATTTTTGTATTTTTAAAGCAACAAACAATACAGGTCCAAAATATAAATAATCAAAGTTGTTCTTTACAGAAGCACCAATACAATATCTTTCCCCTATATTGATGTTTGGTTAGTTTTCTTTTTCAGAAGTAATAACACAATATTCTGCCTCATTGTAGATATGTATAAAGTCTTATTTTTTTTAATGAATAACAAAATAATATTCTTTTGGAATATTAATATATGTGAATTGTGTTTTTTACGAATATCAACACTTATTCATCATGAGTTGTGTTTTTCATGAATGTCAACATTATATTCGTCTAGATTTTAAATTATGATTATTCAAAGCATATATATCATTATATATTATTATATATAATTTATACTTCTTCGTAATAGTTAAAGTTACTATTATTCAATATCAATATTATATTTCTCTTAAATATTTTAACATTTAAGTTATATTTGTTTAGGAATAATCAATATGATATTCATTTAGAGTTTCGAAGTTCATGATGTTACACTTCTCCATGAGTATTGATACAATATTTTTTCGAAATATTGAATATATAAAATTTGTTCTTTGAGAACAAAAGTACGTTTTTCTAAAAATATAATTTATATTAAACTCACTTATTTTAAAACTTTTTGCAACATTTTTTCTCGAATATTGATCTCTAATACTGGATAATTCTTCAAAAAGAATGATGCAATATAGTTCAAGAATATTGATGCATAAAAATTATGCGTCTTCGGAAGCGATATTTTAATATTTCTCTAGATTGTTAAAATTTATACTGACATTCTCATTGTGGACAAATGGTATTCTACCATAACATTCATATAAAAATTTTGCTTTTTCAAGAACAATATAAAAGTATTACTCTAAATATTAAAATGTATAAAGATTTATTGTTCAGGAGGAACAGAATAATATTCTTAAAAAAATTATTTTATAAAATTATGATTAGCAATATTCTACTATAATATTAATTAACATAATATAAGTTGTGTTTCTTCATGAGTAATAATTAATATTTTTTAATAATTTAATAGATTATAAATTTTTGTTTCTTAGAAATAATATTATATTCTTTTAGAATAAAAAGAAATTTTATGCGGCCTCAAGAAACATGACATAATATTTTTTGAATATTGATTATAAATTGATTGGTTGCTTGTTGTCATAAAGAAACGCCATACATCTTGTTAATGGCTTTGAATTTCGACGGCCCCTCGCAATTATGTGGGTGTTGGGGACATCTTCAAGTTTGAACATCTCGAACATGTGTTAAGTGGATTTTAAATCGTCAATCAATTCACCTTTAGGTATGTTTTTAACAAGTTATCTAGATTTAAAAGTGTGTTTATATATATAAGAGTTAAATCAGTTTAGATATTAAAGAATGTAAGCTACAACTTGAGTCTCGAAATAAATAAAATTTTGGTAGTTAATAATTGTAATGAAATTTACTATCCCAATTAAATGTCGCTAAAGTTCAAATAGAATTTCATTTGAGTTATAATCCAAGAAAGAGCTACTTGTAATAATGTGAGTGTTTTAAAAAACGTAAATCGTGGAGAAACATAAAGGTCGAGTTTTGCGCGTAAAAAAACGTTTTCTTATTTTAATATTAAAATTTTAAATAAGTCTAAAAATTATTTAATAATTAAAATAAAAAAGCTTTCGAAAGACGTAAAAAAGAGTTAAAAAACGTAAAAGTATAAAAAAAGCGTGCACTCGTCTAGACGTGAAAAAAAGAATTTTAAGAAAAAAATTTAAATGTGCGAAGCGAGACATTTTGCTCCCAATTCAAATTTAGAAAGCGTTTAGATGTCACTTTTTAAAACACAGAATAATATGCAACCATGGGGAAAGGAGCTACCTATCACTAAACAATGTGATGCTCCACGTATAGGTCTAACAATCAAGGGGGCATGTATTTTAGTAACATAATTTAATATTTAAAAGTTGTGATATAGTTTAGTAAATGTATTTGAATCAATTTTTTTAAATATTTGATTCATTCTATTTGTTAATATTTTAAAATACGTAAGTTAATAATTTTGACAATAAATTCTATTTTAAAACATACAATTTTGTATCGTATAAGTAAGAAGGTATTTATGAATTTAGATGGAAATTTTTAAATTGTCTATCTTGTAACTAGGCCTGGACAGGGTTCGGGTTGTGTTGGTTTTGAGCTCAATCCAAAAAATAGAAATCGACTTTGCCAGTTTGGGTAAATTTCAACCCAAATTGATCCAATCTAATTGTTGAAAGTGAGTCAAACCAAACCAAATTTGGAGTTTTGGTGAAAAAAACAAAGCATGGACGATAAATAAATTATTTGAAAAAGAATTTTATTTTTATTAGCTTATTTTTTAAGTTTCAGATTATATATTTTAAAATGAAAAAAATTAAAAAAATGCAATTAATTGAACCAAATCGATTTTTTTTTTCAAACCGACCCTACTTGGTTTTGTTTGATCGATTTGATAGGTTTTTTGGATTTTTTTGCCCACCTCTACTTGTAAGTTACTTGTAAATAATTTTGAATTCTTTAAATTATGCAATGAGTTCACGAATTTTTTCTTTCATTCATTTTTAGGAGATGAGACCTTGTTAATTCTTTCAAGTTAATTCTTCACTAATTCAAGCTACAAGCCATCCGAATTTTGATTTAAAATAAATAGAATTTCAAACAATCGAAATAAATTAAATGACTGGGATGCTTTTTTTGGCTTGAACCAGGGATGTTTATGAATCTGAGACTAGTTAGAATAATAAATCGATCTAGTGGTTTTGAATTTGCAAGCTTGCCAGATTTGGACCACAAGGTTCTTGATTGAATTAACAACCTAACTAGTTTTAATAATATAATTGCAATGACTTTGAATTATATTTCTAATTACAAAATATATAACTTTTCTCGTTGACCGTAACGAAATTACACTTCTATTTGGCATGGATTAAAATCAAGTTATAGTTAACAGATAATTTTGATCATATATTTATAAAAATTGTAACTTTTCGACCACATATTTTATCAATTTTTTATTAAAATTTATTAAAAAATCTGATTTTGAGCTACATTTAAAACAAAACCTCTTTTCGTGGGTAAGAATTTTTTTAAAAATTTGTGCATATGAATTTTCTTTTAAAGTTACCTAGTTTTGAAAGCTACAAGTCAAATACATCCACCCGTGGAAGTTGGCTTTTGTTGCTGGGCTAAGAAAACATCATAAAGAACGTGGACCGCTGGGTTCAGTGGGTCCAATTATGAATTATCTTGATGCTCAATGTTATCTTTTTATGATTTTTTTTTCTTTAGGTACAAGTAGTATTCAGCTTTAGAAGCTTTATAGAATTGTACTTTTCTTTACATTAGGATATGATGATTTACTAATTTTAGCTGGCTGTTCGACTTCCTTAGTTGTTGGCTCTAGTTACAATGGACTCTTAACAATTTGACCAATTGTTTTCCTTCTTAGGAACTAAGCAATGGGCTGTCTTAGATTATTTAGATGTTTTTATTATAGTTTGGCTTTTGTTTGTTCATGGTGACATGCAATATAATTCTAGTCATTTTAGGGTATACATGAACTGATTAAAATAAATTATCTATTGAAGTGTGTGAGGAAATAATCTAAAAGGCCAATTACTTCCAATTGCTAGGAGATGCTCTTCAATTAAGATCTTAAAAAAGATCCATATTTCAATGCTTAAATGTCACTTGAACGGCTGATGGTTGATCTTTTAGATGTATGATATTGTTCTTTTTTGCGACCAAGTACAAGTATTTCTACTCGTCTTTTGGCAACAAGTTTGATGAATTGGTAAGATGAAATAGATTCTGGATATTTTTAATGAAATTGTATAAAAAGCCTCGTTTGAAAAATTGTTTTTATTCTCGACAAGAAATTTGTATAAATTTGAAATGAACCTTTAATTCTAGAAAATATGAGAATACTCTTCCAATTTATTATTACTGCTTTTTTTTTAATATATATAATATATTGAGAATATTGATGAGAAACCGGCTTGGACGGTCCAATAGTGAACAAGCAAAACGTACAAAAATTGTAATAGACGAAAATACAATAATAAGACGGTAGGTGCCTGCGGCACGGCATCCAAACTGTTAACTTTATTAACTGTTTATAATAAAAATAATAAAAAATTATTCCGCCCACCATTTGTCAAAATATACATTTCCATGGACGGTCGATTAAGACGATGAACATGTAGGGTGTCTTTGATAGCACCTTTTTTCGTGGAAAATGGAAAATTTTTTTCTTTTCCATCCGAATGTAGTGTTTAATAGGAAAAATTTTTCGTAGAAAATATTTTCTACCCCCATCGTCCACTCGCCCATTTTCCTTCAAATTGTGGAATTTGTTTTCTTTAGATTTTGGTGAGAAACTGATTTTCAGTTTTTTTTAGTCAATCGAAAAATATTCTAGACACAATGATAAAAAAAATTATCACTTTTATTGATAATTTTCATGTACAACAAATCCAAACGAGTGATATTCGGTATGTTTTTTTTAAAAAAATTTAAATAATTTTTTTTGCAATTGAAACAAATGCTAGACCCAATTGTAGAAAATATTATCATTTTAATGAACAATTTTCATGAAAATAAAGTCAAACGGACACCAAACTTTCAACATTTTCTAGGCGAAAAATTATACCAATCAAACACAATTAATTACAATTCCCAATAAAACAATTTCTAGGCAATTCAATTTCCTAGAATTCATTTTCTTTCCATCTATTTTTCACTTTTACAATCAAACGGACCCATAATAAAAATATAAGTTGTTCGGATTAATGTTGTTATTGAACTAAACCTATTGTTAAATCCTTTGAAATTTGATTTACTCGCAATTTGCAACCACAACCCAATGTGTGAATTACAATTAAAAGAAAACGAGCATATTAAATGATAAGTATTTATCATTTAATTATATAATTATATAAGTAAATGATAAAAATTGTCTAAATTTATGTTAAATTTTAATAGTATTTTCTTATGTCAAATCGCAATTATAATTATATGATTTTGTTGAAATATATTTCTCTAAAGTCTACGCGTGACATTTCATCGAAAATAATAAGAATGGTAGTATTAGAAGCTGATTTGAGTATCCCATACAAAACTATATAAAATTATTTTGTCCCGGTAATCCTAAAACTATTTTAAAATGAATAATGTTATTTATCATTATAACGATGAACATTCGTTATGTGACAACTCATTATTTTTCTTTTTTTCTCCCTTCTCCTATCTCTCATCAAAATTGAACTATCAAATTTTATTATTTTACATAAACTATCACATCGTCGATATTCTATTTGTTTAAGAATAGAATAGAAGGTCAGAATTTTTCGTGGACTTCCTCATTTCAGAGTTGCCGACGGGAGACGGCCCATATAAAATTATTCTCCCAACAAACAATACCCAAATCCAAAAGAAACCCGAGAAAAATATGCCTTGATTGACTACTAGGTTCAGTGGACCCACTCTAATTTCAAATCAAATCCACAATATTATATTATATTCTAGAAAAATACGACACCTAAAACACACACACCACACACAAACAGAGCAGACACGTCAAGGAAACCAATACACAATTGCTGAGTTGGGCCCCACTATTCCCACGTCACATAACCCAAAAAATCTCTTCATTTCCCCCACTATATAATCCCACCCATTTTCTTTCCCATCCTCGTCCAGCTGTGAATTATCATTTGAATAAAATATTGTGTTGTTTTACGTAATTCTGTTTGGTTGTGGAATCTTTCGATGGAAGAAGTGAAGATTAAGAAGAGAGGACGAGATGGGTCGGAGGAGACTGACCCAGTGATTGATTTGCCGGAGGTTAAGAGGCTGAAGGAGGATTTATTGGACGGTTTGGGTGATGATGAATCTGAATTCTGCACAACGAGTCAGGATCTTGACTCGTTCATGAAGAGTTTCGAGGAGGAAATTATGGGTTCGCATTCACCGACGGTGGATTTCAAGCCGGGTTCTGAAGAGTCTCAGCCGGATCTGGGGTATTTGTTGGAGGCTTCGGATGACGAGCTTGGGCTTCCTCCGTCGACGGCGTCTCCGACGGGTCTATTGAGTGAAGGAAAGATCGAGTTGGTCCGAGTGGACTCTGACTCGAACGAAGTTGGTGGTGAGTTGTGGGAGTTTCCGAGTTATGACTCGTGTGAGTTTGGTATCGGCGAAACAGAGAACTATAATAACAGTAACGGTGAATATGTGGCCCTAGACGGATTGTTTGACTATTCGGATCTGGGTTTCGGGTTGAATGATTTTGAATGGCAACCCAAATTACCGGCCCAATAGAATTAATATATTTTTGGAATATTGTAAAGGTTTATTTATTTTTTTAATTAATACTGAAAATCAATGTGAAAAGTATAAAACATGCCTTGTGCAATTGTGCCAATGGTCTCAAGTTTATTATTCTTAGTGAAGCAATAATCAATATGATTAAGCTTTGATGTAAAATGGTTAGTCTTAATGGTG
>CAIGRP010036213.1:0-13851 GCA_903798385.1 Fraxinus cuspidata
GAAAATCAGTACTTTGACGACGTGAATTTTCTGGAGAATTCAGCGCAAGAGGAGTCTGGGATCTCCGTCTGCACCAAGCATGACGACGTTGTAAAAGAACGAGTAAGATCATAGATCTGAATTTAAAATTTTAATTTCAAACTCAATTTAAGATGTGATTTCGTTTCAATGAAATACAAGTTTTTTCGTATTTTCGCTTCATCAATTTCTGGTATTAACTTGTTTTTATTTGTTTATTTATATTTCAGAATATTGATTTGCACTCCGAGGAATGTAAAAATGAAATTTCCAAGTCCATTTTCAGGTAAATAATTGAAATTCCGCTGCAAATATTATTGATTTGAATTAGGAACTAACTTCTTATTATTTTTTTCACGGTAGAGAGACGACTCCAACAAGCGAGCTTTGTGGAGATTCTGATGAAGTGTTAATGTATTCATCATCATCGTTAATAAAAAAGTTACCGAAGACTGTTACCGTTCATCGGAGGAAACCGACAGCGGGAAAAATGCCATCGGCGGCGGAATTGGAGGAGTTCTTTTCAGCTGCAGAAAAGTACGAGCAAAAACAATTCGCTGAAAAGTGAGTTCACTGAGCTCGTGATAAGAAATCATTACACCAACACGTTCAGTTTGAGTTCAATGATTAATTAGTCCCGATCGCAACTGAAAAGGAAAATGACTAACGATTTGTTGTGATTTCCAGGTACAACTATGATATAGCTTTGGATATTCCTTTGGAGGGAAGGTACAAGTGGGAAGTTTGCAATTTACAGCCATGAATGAAAATCAACACAAGATGAAGATCACAAGGCATCCTTCAATTTGATTTTCTACTGATTTTAGGTGTGTACAGCAATTTCCATATAAATGTAAAGGAAGTAGAGATCCTAAATTTTCTTCTTCGTACAATATTTCTAAACTTCACTCTATTTCCAAAGTGGATTCCATTTGCAGAATGTTGCTGCTTCTGAAATTGAAAATGGCTGTTCGTTTCTGTTTATTTTGTAACCACTTTTTTTGTACGGTTCCATTTGGAAGGTAAGAATCTTCTTGTTCTTGCTTGCATGGAGAGTATGGGTACACACACACACACACGCGTGTTTGTGAGTGTGTGTGATTTGAATTTATGTATCATGGGATCGTGTGAATTGATATGAAAATATTGTTGAATTTTTTGTCTTTTGTATTTGAAATGATAAAAGGAAAACAGTACATTAACCGGCCAAAAAATTTATAATCCATGAGAAGTGTAGATTTGTTTATTTGTATACATTTGCCTTTGAATGACTTTCGAAATTCTGATCGCTTTTGTGTTTTTATTCGGTATTTGTTTAATATTGTCGAGTACGAGATGAAAAATTATATAAATAGAAAGAAATGATAGGTGAATAAGTAAATAGTACTTATGAGTCAATTGAAACGTGTGATTAAAAACAAAACTTTACCGTTTATAAATTTTGCCAAATAGAAAGTATATTATCAATTTCACTAACGCTTGACTCCCCTCATTGTATTATTGTTAAAGGTTACATAGCCGGTCTATAAACTAATTGTTTGTTTGCTTTATGTTAGAACTTAGGCTTTACGTCTCCCCTTCCAAAGCTTGATTTAGTCTATGTTCAATTCTCATTTTTAATCACGTTTGATGAAGATCACACATTTTATCAACTTTCATCAAAGTGTATTAAAAATATGATTTTTACCTAAATGAAATAGGGATTTTACAGTCCACAAAATCTGTTTTATAAAAATTACGAAATGGGATTTGAATAATAATAATAAAAGGTTTTATTTTTCCATTTTTCATGGGGGCAGAGATTTGTAGAGATTGTCAAAACGACACAGGTTATGGTTCTGACACTACACGACATTGTCATGCATTGTACACGTGAATGATGTAAATGGTAGAAACTAGTAATGTATTTACTATTTGTATATGAAAAATAATTATTCAACTTTAAATTATTGGGTAAGTAGCTTAGCTAACTTTGATCTACTTATCCATTGGATCTTGCAAATCATTTTAGTGAGATTTGGTTATTTGATTCGTTAGAAATTACTTTCAAGCAAACGAGAAATCAATTAGTCTTGAATGAGCTTATTTACCATGAATATTTATAAGGGTATTTTAAATCGGCCACATTAGACCCAAAAAAGAAAAGAAAAGAAAAGAAGAAATTTCATGTAACAATTAACTTGTTTGATGAGTAAATTAATGAAAGAAGAAATGGGAAACCGAAACATCATTTCTTATAGTATTTAAATTAATATGGAGGTATTATATAATGTACATATTGGTATTATATTGTTAGTTAGTGTGCTATAGTCGAATCTCGCATTGGTTCAAAATTTGCCTGAAGTCTCATAGTTCGTGAGTTGTGATGACATGACATCAATGCTTGTTTGTGTACAAAATGTACGACAGACGAGTGAAAAAAACGTGGACATTGAACTTTATCGTGAGCGTGCCTCGTGTGTTCCTTGATCACGAAGTGTGTTATAACATAATAACTCACAAGAAGATTTTAAGACGAATTTTGTGAAAAATAAGATTATTATGGGAGATAGGAGTAGTGCATGCACGTGCCGTGATGGAGTGGATGTCAACTGAGTTCCATGTGCTTTGGATCCGATGCATTATTTTTTCATTAATATCAAGAAAAAGAATGTTGCTAATTAATTGAGGTCTTGAGACTTTAACCCAGTTTCTATGCGAACTTTTTCTCCCTTAACGAAACTGATTATGATCTATTGTCTACTAGCTGGAATTGTTTTTTTTTTTATATAATAGACATTAAATGGGAGATAATTAAAATGTTCTAATTGCGGTTGACAATATTATTTTTCTTCTAGTGGGTAACATCATGAAGTGGATTCTTTTTTGGACTTATTAAAAGGGAAAAAATCATATTTAAAAATTTAACTATAACCCATTTTAAAACCAATGGTGTGTTTGACCCACATTATTTTGGAATAATGTATTTTAAAATAGTAGATTGATGGAGAATGTGTGGATGAAAAATAAGGAAAAGTTATTGATGTGATAGAAAATATTATTTTATTGAAGAATGTGTGGTTGAAAATAAGTAGAAGAATGAGAATGAGAATTTTAATGTGTACCAAACAGGGGCCAAGTAATAAACTTTAAAACTTAAAAAATCAGAAATTATTAAATTTTATTTATGAGATTATTAATAAAAAATATTTATTTATTAAATATATTAAGGTCACAAATTATCCAATTAACTGATTACAAATTATTTTTGGTTTACAAATAAAAAAATTTATAGGTTATAAATTAATTATGTCATAGATCAAAAAGTTATAGGTCACAAATTATTCTCGATCACAGATAAAACATTTTATTGATTACAATTTATTCATTGATCACAAAATCACAAATTATAAGTTACAACTTATTTAATCAACCAAATAATTAGTCACAAATTATTTTTTGATCACATATTAATTAATTTATGGTTACAATCAACTAAATAATTGTTCACAAACAATCCACATTCCCATTGGTCACATTCTTTCAATTATACATATTATTGGACATTTAAATTTTTTCTACTTTATAATTACACATTTTTTCTTTTCTTTTATTTATATATCTTTTATTATTTTCAACCCTCATTTCCATAGAAATGAACAATTCCATACCGAGAATATACATATATTTTCCATTTTTTGTCATGAGAAAATAATTTTATATTTGTTGCCAAGCCCATTGTCAATAATTATTATGGAAATTACTAGTAAGAGATATGCTACATGTACAACAATTTGGTGTTGTACACTTTTACAATCTCACACAAGGAGGGCGGGCCCACAATTATTTTAATCGAGGCCCCACCCCCTTGTGAGAGATTTTAAAAATGTTGTAAACCAAAGTATTGTACAAATAGACAAATTATACCAGTAATCAGATTTTTTAATCAATATCTTATCCAATCCATATTAACCTTTAATAAATTTTCAACATACCTTACCCTTGACACTATGCATCATAACATTTTACTTCTGATCTTATCATATAACTAAATCAAAATAATTTAAACTTAAGCCTCAAATGCAAAATGTTTTCTCTCCAATTGACCATGTCCACATGTATACATATATTAGTGGCTCAATTTCCATGACTAATATCATGATGATATTAACAACTATTATAAGACTCAAATTCTAAATGTTTTCTCTCTAATTGACCATGTCCACATATATACATATATTAGTGGCCCAATTTCCATAACCTATATCATGATGATATTAACAACTATTATACTAAATCATTTTCTATCCCTACTCATTTTCTTCTTTAATTACTTCAAACCATTTTCTCCATTTCATCTTTTTACCATCTTATTCCCAAATCTCCTTCACACAATCTTTAATAATACAAGCTAAGTAAACTAAACTCATTATTTCTTGAAACAACTTATAGATTTTTTGAACTTTTAGAGTTAAGATTTTGAAATAGATAAATTATAATTCATCATCCTTGATTTAATTAATTAAACTTAACTCTAATTTTATCTTCCTTCAATTATTAAAGAATCATAAAACAAGAATATTAATTCCTACTCATAAATCAATTAAGTGCCTTTTTTTTAGACAAACAAATTATATAGTACTTCAATATTTATTCAAATCAGGGGTAAAGACTTAAGCCCCCTGTTTGAGCCACATCATTTTTTTCATTCTCATTCTTCTATTCATTTTCAACCACATATTCTTCAATAAAATAATAATTTTTATCACATCAATAACTTTTCTTTCTTTTTTAACCACATATTCCCCATCACATAAAAAAATGCATTCTTGAATTGGTAATATGCACCAAACGGGGCTAAGTAAAACTTTGGTCTAAAGATGACAAACTAAAAACATAATTTAGGTTTATAGTGTACAAGTATAAGATAGACATTAGGTAGTAGTCATGGGTTTAGCAATCGCCTGCTGCAATTCTTCTTTCTTGGCCCCCAACAAATAATTAATTAAGTTATTACCTACATAAATAAATAAATAACTAAACAATTAACTAAATAATTTAAATACTTAAAACAATTAATTAAATAAACTATTACCTATTTTTTACAAAGAATGAGTTAATGTGCAATTTCTTAAATTGCACTTTTAACAAATAGGGTAAATATGCAAATATCTTATTTTTCTTATAAAATTGCACTTCCGTGATCCCTGAGTAATTATACAATTACTCTATTTTTTATTTTTTTTTATAAAATTGCACTTCTAATGCTCATAGTACTTTTTTTAATTATAATTTCTATAATATTTATTCTATTAATTCAATTAAGTCTCTAAAGTTTTTTAATTACTTTCTAAAATATTAAAATATTTGCTAGAAAATTTTGGGAGGTTACCGTGGTGGTCATAAGTAATGGAGGTGGTCATAGATTACTTGGTTGATCGTAACCAATAAATTGGTTAATATATGACCAATCAAATAATGTATGAACTAAGAATTAGATAATTTGTGATCAATGAAATAAATAATTTATGACCAATAAATGACGCATGACCTAAGAATTTGTTAAGTTGTAATCAATAATTTGATAATTTGTGACATAGAAATAATTGTGACCAATTAATTTTGTATTTTGTGACCATGAAATAAATTGTTACTTATAAAATTTGTGATCAAGAAATAATATGTGAAATTTGTTAAATTTGTGAGATAAATTGTTAGCTATAAAATTTGTGATTTATAACGTGACGTCTGTAATTATGACTAATATATAATTGTGATCAATTATTCGATTGATTGTGACAAATAAATTGGTTAATTTGTAACCTAAAAAATGTGATTGTAACTCACAATTTATTAAGTTGTGATTAAGAAATAACTTGTAACCAACTAATTTGATATTTTGTGACCGATAAATAAATTGTAACCAATAAAATTTTTAATTTTGTGACTAATGAATAAATTGTGACATATAAATTTTTTTATTTGTGATCGAGAAATAATTTGTAAACAATTAATTTGATAATTTGAGACTAAATTGTATAGATATGTGACCTTAATATATTTAATTAATTATTTCATAAATAAAATTTAGCCCTTGATTGGAAAAGAAGAATTTTTTTTTTAGATTTACGTATAATATTATTTTATTGGAGAATATGTAGTTGATAATAAGAGACAAAAAATAATTTTAATTTAATAGGACCAAACATGGGGATAGCATGTGTTTGACACCTATTTATGGAAAATTTTAAATTTTAGAATAGTGATTGATGGAAGAATGTATGGTTGAAAAGTAATGAAAATTTTTAGACTTGTTTGTAATATTATTTTATTTGGAGAATGTGAGGTTATAATTAAGAAAGAGAAAAAATTAATATCTGATTTTTAAAATTTTAAATCTTATTTCTTAATTTTGAAATGGGTTATAGAATTTTCCCGTAATTATTTTATGACTTCGAGCTAATTACATTAATGGACAATGAACTTTTGAATAATTACTTTAATAGTTACAAAATTTATTTTATTATGGTAATGATTGCTCAAGTTTCTTAATGGTGCACTAATGGTCACTCACATGAAAAATTAATGTTAAGTAGTGATGTGGCTTAGTGTCAACCTGTCACCAAGCAACATATTTATTACGCCAAGTTAGAAAAATCGAAGAATTAGGAAGTAAGAATTAAAATGATTAAAATCACGCCTTTTTACATTAACATCCAATTTTGCCGACAAATAACGTTATTAAAATTTAATAAAAATTTGTCGAAAGGATCACGTTGTGATGTAGATTGAGTTTTTTAAAGCTTAAACCCACCTATACAACGTAGATTACGCTCCAAGAGAAGTTACAAAAAATAATTAGATAGAAAACAATATTTCGTAGTACTCTATTTCAAACTTTTGTGTTGCCAATGTTTGGTGTAGCTAAAAATCATATTCTAGTAGATTTTAATACAAGTTAATAAAATGTACGATTTAAAAAGTCGATAAAAATTTTGTATCTCATAAAATATATGATTAAAATTAATATTAAATTTTCACTAAATTTTTTATTAATTTTTAAACCACAACCAACCGAACCGGACCTTTAAGTACTTTTGCAATTTAAGCCCTTGTTTGACAACAATTCTGTCAAAATTCTTTTTTTCTTATGCTCATGTTTTAACCATACATTCTCACAATAAAATATTTTTCCACGTAAATCCAATTTTTTTCTACTTCTTAACAACACATTCTCTAAAAATTTACTATTCAAAAACTTATTTTACACAATAGAAAATTGGCTGTCAAATATGGCTAAATGAACATTACCAATTTACAGTACAGTAAACATAGGTTTATTCCCTCTTTTCTCTTATACAAAACATAAAATTGTACGTGTTTTTTATTTATTTATCTTTTTATCTGATTAATTTTAACTTAAAAAATATATTTTTTAATCATTTTTTACAAAGTGATTTAATCTTAATTATATTTTTGAAAATTATTTTTTATTAGAAAATAAGTGAACCGGTTAACTTGATAACGTGGCATACGGACAAGCCGTCAAGTTGAATTGGTAGCTGAAATATTTTGCGAAGTTCAGTGATGAATCTGAAATAAATTAAACTTCAGTGACTAAGTTGATAGTAAATGAGAAGTTCAGTGGTTATTATTGAAATTAAGCAAAAATTGTAAAATGTTGAATTCAAAATTTGGCTCCATTTTCCTTACCTACTTCCAAGAAATAGTAGTGGCCGAACTGACAACCTTGTCAAATCCCACTTTCTAAAATCACTGCAATTTTAAAACCAAACAGCCGATTCATCTCCATTTGCTTTTCTTTTCCCCCCAGTTCATCAACACTCCCCTTCCTTTCTGTTGTGTGGATTGACAGAAGATAAACAGTAGATATGGTTGTTTCTCAAATTCAAGCCTCGAAACAAAGTCCCAGTACTTCTTCCGCAGCAAAGGTTTTTTTTTTTTCCTCTCTAGCTTGTCTTTAATGGAGTTTTAAGTGAAAATGATTCAAGGCAATCAAAAAATTAATTTTAATAAGGTTTAATTTGTTGTTGTTGTTGTTGTTATATTGAAAAGGGCTCAAGTGAGTTTCTATTTTTGCCAACAGCTCAAGCAGAGAAAGATACTGGAAATCAAGAAGAAGCCCACAGATTTTAAACACGAGAAGAAGAACGTGAGAATTTTTATTATTTTTTATTATGTAACTATTTCATTTCTTGATGTTTAGCTCTATGAATAATGATTACTAGGAATCCGTCTAACTTCAAACAATAATCAAGTCTTGATTTTGTCTCATTGCGTTCTAAGGGCACATTTGATGTAGATTTTTTAAATATATATATATATTTTTTTGAAAAGTGATACTTTTGGAGATTGTGAAATTAATAAATTGGGAAAAGTTATGGTTTCATTAGTAAAATTATATTAAGGAGAGAATGAGCGATTAAAAATGAGCTTGACGAAAAATGAATTTTAGAAAAATATGTACCAAACTTGGGGCTAAGTGTTTGTTTTATTGTCGCGTACGTGAAGTTCTTTTCTGTATTGGTTAGTTAAGATAACCTTAATGATTTATAAGCTGTAGGCGAACCACTTTTTACGAATTTATTTCTGGTTAGATGCTTGAACATTGTAGAATGCAGCATTGTGTATATAGCTAGCATGTATGAGGTCAGGTGGTGTAATTTTTAAGGTACCATTGCTAGTGTTCACTTTTCTTTGACGGGTCTAATTTGTTCATGCATATTGTCGTCTGATCGTCTTCTTGCACCCTAATTAGATTAATTCCGTTATGTGATTATGATAAACAAACTAAACCTTACTCCAATAAATTCATAGTCGAGAACTAAATACTTATTTTGAACAGGTGAAAATGGGAAATACGAACAGGGATATGATATGGTAAGTGGATAGTTTGTGTCTTTGTAAATGACTGTAAAGGCAGTTTCTTTAGATTCCCAGGTGATATTGTTGTGTCTTTTTTATTCTTTGTAATTTCTTTAATAATTTTGTAGTTATGAGGCAAAGGTGAACACAACCAGTGATGGGAATAGTTGTAAAGTCGAGGCCTCTGCCCAGGAGCGAGCACAAGAAGTTCAGGCAAATCTGCCAGCAAACTTCCCGAGTTTTGTTAAACATATGCTCAAATCACATGTTACTGGAGGATTTTGGTTGGTTAGTTCAAATTCAGCCTGGCGCTGCAAAATCCATACAGTACTGGTTTTTATATAAAATTGTTCACAGTTCTTCTAAATACCAGGGTTTGCCGAAGCCATTTTGTGATGCACATTTGCCAAAGCATGATGACACAGTCATTTTGGTGGACGAAAATGGAGAAGAATATAGTACCAAGTACTTGATCGGAAAAAATGGACTGAGTGGCGGGTGGAGAGGGTTCTCCCTTGCTCACAAATTGCTGGAGGGAGATGTCTTGGTTTTCCAATTGATCTATCTTTGCAAGTTTAAGGTATCTCTTATGAATATGACATTTGTTTGGGGGTTTTCTATTTGACACGCTGCTTTTATATTTTCATTAAGGTATACATTGTGAGAGCAAGCAGATTAACAGAGATTGATGGGGCTATTGGTCTTCTAAACTTAGATTTTTATGTCAACTCCACTGATACAAGTATGTTCTTCTACTTCTCAATGTTTCTTTGCTAGAATACTTTCCAAGAAATAATACGTGAACTGTTTCACTGAAAATGATATTAGTGAATATAAATGATCGAGTGGAAGAAAGAGCGATGATTAGTGAAACAGCAGGGTTCATTGATTTGGTGGCTTCTGCCATAGACATTCATGAAGAGAAAAGAAGGGCGGTATTAGTTTCTAACAGCGAGCCTGTAGCAGATCGATCTGGGAATGAAAGTGATGAATTTGAATTTGGTTCCGTAGTTATGGATGGCATCAGAATATCAGAATCTTCTGTTGACTTTAAAGATGTGAAAAGTTTCAAAGATTTCCACATTCATGTGAATGGCTTAATATTAGACTCGGAGATACCACAGCATCTTCAGATAAAATATTATGAGATATGCCGCAGCCAAGAAATGTTCCTTCACGATCATCTTATCGAAGGCCTTAACAGTAAATTAGTTGCCGGAATGATTTCCGAAACTATTAACATTGCTGATGCTATAAGAGCTGCCAAGATCACCCAATCTCTTCATCATTTGGAAAGTTGGGACAGAACTTTAAAAGCTTTCGAGGATTTAGGTATGGAGGTTGGATTTCTACGTGCAAGGCTACTTAAGCTAGTAAACCTTTCACGTCAATCCATGGCGATGATTGAATCTAAGAATAATGAAAGGGCTTTAGCTGAAGAAGATATTAGAGATCTTGAAGGAAAACTTTTGCAGGCGAAACGGTTGATGAAACATTTGGAGAAGGAAATCGAGGCCCTGAAAAAGAATGATGAGAAGCTCGCTATAATGTTTAAGGAGTTTGCGGCTGCTCCATGGTGAAAGTTTTCAACTTAATCATCCATGGAGTCTTGTTTTTGTTGAGCTGCAGCATGTCCTACACACTTTTGATGATTGGGGTGGAAGTTAACCATATGAAAATATTTACTAAATGTAACAAATCTACCCTCAACTTTTTTTTGGTATAATCCATCCCAAACTTTCAATTATGTAGCAAAATATATCATTTCCCTCCACGTGCAAGCACCAATGTTTGCCAAGTTATTATTGAAATTATTATTGTTTCAAATGACACATAACATAAGAGTATTATGAACTATAAATAAGCCACCTTCATGTACCACTCAAGTTGTTCACCGTGCTTAAAACATAATGCCCTCATAATTTTGCCAAGTTTTGACAAAATGTTGGGTCAATGCAGACAATAACCTGCAAAGTGTTTCGATATAAACATTAAAGCATCCAAAAGGAATCATAAAAGAAACAATCCAATAGGTTTTACCTTGCCAACACTTTTGCTGGAATGAAGATAGTCAATGGCATTAGGTACAGAACGAACTCCTAAAAATGGTTTGGGGTCTAAAGCAACCTGTTACACAGAGAC
This sequence comes from Fraxinus cuspidata, assembly GCA_903798385.1. Lineage (NCBI taxonomy): Eukaryota > Viridiplantae > Streptophyta > Magnoliopsida > Lamiales > Oleaceae > Fraxinus > Fraxinus cuspidata. Next base: position 11,026 of record CAIGRP010036213.1, read on the forward strand.
CGAGTACCCTAAACCAACATGCATAAACTGAAAAAATCTCTTCGATATATAATGGCAGCTCAATGTTCAGAATATCCATTGAAACTTCTCGATGCCCTCAAAATCCAAAGCAATCTGAGTGAAAAAAATAAAGAAAGACGATGAAAGCAGATTTACCTTGAGCTTCCCCGAGTTATAAAGATGGACTAGCTTATGTAGATGCTGTTGCCACAGATGATCATATTGTACTAAGAAAAAGCCAGCCTGAAATAGAATGTATATCGATTTCTAATTTAATCCTGAGAAGGTATTCTTGTCCTGAAACAAATTCAATTACTAAGGAATCAATGCGTTGAACTTATTAAGATGTAGCATACCACAGTCTGGCTCCTTGCTAGAAGCTTCTCACACAGTCCCGTATAATTTCGTGGTTTCCACCCATGTTCTCTTTGATACTAAAACCGATAAGCTATTTATAATAAGTAAAGAGATAGAAACAGAGATTGAAAGTTATAATGGGAATGAGAAATGCTAGCTATATTTTTATCAAAGGTGGATCAAATTGGTGCTGAAAATGAAGAGAACATAGTCAATGGGCTTGGAGTAAACTTGGAACCTGAGAAACCATTCCAATCACAACAAGTTGTCCATATGTAGCCAAAGCATTCAAGCACAGATCAAACATTTCCCCACCAACGGATTCATAGATTATATCAACACCTTTAGGGAACTCGGCCTTTAGAACCTGGGAAAAATGGAAATAAATTATAAGATCAAGACCTTATGCATTGCACACTCAAATGGCAAGATGAAGCAAAAATTTCACTTCTGATTAGCGAAAGCCAATGAATAAATAAATTTTCAAGAGAATTACGGTTTTGATATTTTCTGTTTTATAGTCAATGACTCAATCAACTCCCAAATCCTTTAAAAGCTTGGCCTTGTCTTTGCCTCCACAAGTTGCAACAACCTTATTTCCAGCTAGCTTTGCCAGCTGCATTAAGACATATTACATCACAGTAAAAACCTATAAAATATAACAGGAAGGAATACATTGATCTCCTAAAACACCCAATCATAGATATAATTTGAGGAATTTGAAAAGGAAGGTCCTTGGTATAAGGTTTAGGATATGCTTTATTGCAAACAATTAGAAGCTCTTTTGGAAAACATTCTTGTATGATAAAAAGTGTACCTGGACGGCAAACTGCCCTGTCCCTCCTGCTGCTGCAGTGACAAGAACTACTTTTCCAGATTCCATTTGTGCTGCCTACAAAAATGAACAGAGGAAAAAAGACAATTAGCAATGTAATTCTATGTTCAAAATATGTTCGAAAATGCAGCCACAAACACGAACGAATTCTCTTCCACTAGCTATAAAGGCGGAACATGTATGATCAGAATGTAGTCCATTTACAAAGTAGGGAGTGAAATTGTGAATGAAATAAAATAATAACGAGAATAAGAAAAGAAAATCTCGAAGATGAGGGGAAATAATACCTTTTCTAGAGCTATGGACGCTGTTAGTCCAGATGTGAGCATGGCAACAACTTCTGGATCTGGTCTTGCCATGGGAAGGATATGTTTTGAGACTACCTAAAACAAGGAGAGTCGTATTCGTATTATTACCTTCAGAAAAAGGTTTAAAAAGACAGAATAAATGTACTGCCATATCCAGAAATCTAACAATTGAAAATGTTTTACCAATGTGAATTCGGCATAGCTTCCAAATGTCATAATTGCAGCAGGAGTGCCAACTTTTAAGTGTTTCACGGAATCACCTATAGCAGCTATTATTCCCACTGCCTGTATATAAGAAAATTACAAATGTGAATCCCCACGAAAGGATCATCTGAGCTTGGATAATTCAAACGTTCCTGACTCCATAAACACAAAAAAATGGCATTATGAACTCTAATTTTATTGAAAATAGAAACAAGCATTAAATGATGGGCAGAGTTTTTACCATGGACAATTTTATTTTTGCCAATGAGAATATTTTTCAGACTAGTATATTACCAATAGACAGATACAGTGCACTGGGTTAAAACCTGAATTGACAAACAGAAAAGAAAAGTAAAAGAAATTATCTTGAAGACATCTAAATCTAATATAAGAATAGAAGTATAATGGAAAAAACTACCATTTTGTAAAACATCCTGAAGATTTGAACAGATTGCATCACTCTGTCTATGTATGTATTAGTTTAAGTGTAACTGGCCTATTTTCACAATTTGCCATCACCAATGTTCAATAAATGATCAAATCAGATTTAGACATTCTATAACTTGAAATATAGGAATTATGCCATGACTCAAATAACACCGTGACATTCAATTGGAAATGACTGGAATGATAAATAATTGACTTCGAATATCACCATTGCTCTTAGTGTCAATGAAGTCAGAAATCACTGAATAGTTAACTCATAGCGTGTTGTATCTTTTATAAATGAGGGGAAAAGTGAGGAAGAGAAGTGTGCGTTAATGCTTGGGGATAGATGAATGCATTCATGCGTATGCAAGCGCACACACTCTTGCAAGGGGAAAAATAAATAAAATAGGAGGGAAATATCTCCAGGCATTGCTTCATTATTTATTTCAAGTATCATGATGTTTATAAAGATGTGGGACCTAAAACGGGGTCTCAAGTTACTTCTTTTTCTTGCATGCAAGTGTGAGTCTTAATGGAGTATTGTTACCTTAAAAAAGGCCAAAAGATTCTTAAGTTAGAAACGTGGATGTTATATAGAAACAGTCCAAAATAGAAAGAAAATTTTTGTTTTGAGAAACAAAAGTGATTACACAATGTAGAAGAAACGACATTGTACGACGGATTTCGCGTATT
>CAIGRP010036218.1:0-13247 GCA_903798385.1 Fraxinus cuspidata
AAAATGTCAAAAAGAACACATTTTCAATAATCTCAAAATGAACACTGAAAACACAAAACCCAAAATAAATTCAAAACTCAAAACACAAAACTGAAACACAAAAAAAACAGCCCCTAAATATCCAAGAGGCAAAGTTGATGATGTACATATTAAAGGTGAAAAATTAATATTCCCGATAAATTTCATTGTTCTTGACATAGAAGAAGATCATAATAATCCAAAAATTTTGGGTTGATCATTTCTATCACCTAGTCGAACCTTGATTGACATAGAAAACCATGGGTTTACTTTAAGGGTTGATGATGAAATAAAAGTTTTTAAATTACACAATTCATTCAAGCAACCATTAGACCTTAAGGGGTACAAATGTAATGCAAATGTATTGATGAAAATGATCTACAAAAATTTTAGAAGAAAAAACCTAAAAGTTGGTGGAATTCTTAGTTGAAATGAAAACGAAGAGTTCAACATTTAAAGAGTAAAAAGATGATGCAAAGTTGAGAATTGTAAAGAACGCAAGATCGGGAAATTCTGACTTGAACCACCATGATTGGTTCATTTACAAAATCTAGTTAAAGACTTTAAATTAACCGCTTATTGGGAGACAACCCAGTTATTTATCCATTTAATTATTATGCTTTATATATTTGCATCGGATGTAGTTTGATAGGTTACATTAGTTTTAAGCATATTTTTATTTAATTAAGGGGGTCATCATATTTTATATTTAGCCTAGAAAAGAAACTTTTTTTTATCTTGCCAAAAATAGTAAAAGAATCATGTGAGACGTTTTTCAAAGCTCCAGGTCGTAAAAGAAATTGGTTACCATATGTGCGTTGCAACTTTTAAACTGTTTTCTTGACTCTTATATTAGTATTTTCTTCCATTTTTCAAACATATTTGCTTTTGAGTTTGTTTGCTTGTCTGGGTTAGATAGTCAGCGACAATGATGAGTATATTTGAAATTATATGTTGGTTTATGAATTGTGAATATCTCACGTGTTTATATTAATTGATTCTTATTCATGTAAAATTTGATATTTTTTGCGCACATGAATTAAGTTTAGCATGATGAGTTGCTTCATGTACTTGATATGTTGAAATAGTCGAACTTAGATGCTAAATACAAAAATTATTAAAATATACATCCTTAGATCAAATTTAGCATAGTTTGGAATGATTAAATTGTTGTATGAAGATATTGATACGAATGGGGATTCCATGTATGTAAATTCTTTAGTGAATTGTTTATGGCTAATAAGATGAAAATTTGGTGAAAATCTTAAGTTAACGGTCGATTTAATAGAATGAATGTTTAATGAAATGCATTGCACTAACTTTGACCAAAAAAAAAAGTTGTCTCATTGTGAAACGTTTTTTCGTGACCTTTTTGACTCAAGTAATTAAGTTTATAAGGTTTATCTAATTTTAGTGCCCTATAATTCAACTTGGGAGTCATCGGCGAAGAACTCACTACAAAAATCATTTAGAAAGTAATGGAAAGAAGTCTGCACATAAAAAAAAAATATTAATGCACAACATGTCTTCATTAGACCCCAAACACTTATTTGAGATAATTAGATATTTGACAATGGATTGTTAGCCTAATTGAATCTTAGATGTTGAACCAATAAAAAATTTGGAGAATCTTTATTTGTTGAAGTATTAACTTACAATTAGTGATAAGTATAAAAATGATAAATTTGACCACTAGTGGTCTAGAATTGAAGCAACTGTTGAATTTATAATGTTTCACTTGATTTTTTTCTTTGACACACACACACACACACATCAGTTTTACATTGGAGAAGTTGATATTGATTTTAATATTATGATCTTGAAGCTGTTCATGAATTTATACAATAATTCCAATCCTGAACAAAACGACAAGTTATCTTACCAAAACTTTAGTGCATGTTGTTTGTTGAGTTACGTTATGATTTTGTTTGAGAACAAATAAATATTCAAGTTTAGGGGTGTTTGATAAGTATATTTTATATACTTATCTAGACCGTTAAATATAGATATTTAGGAGTAATTATGGTTAATTATGGCATAATTTCTTGTATATTTTGTTTTTTAAAGTGAAACTCATTAATTGGAAGTGAAATTATAAGAGAGAAGCGAAAATCGATGAAGAATGAAGGAATCAAAAGTTTGGGGACTAAATTGTGGATGTCCAATAGTTGATTCGGATCACAAACATTAATTGTAGATCATAGGAGATAAATTGGATGCAACTAGAAGTTAAAGAAGTGAAGCATTGAAATATAATCAATGTATTTTTCCTAATCCATATTCTTTGTCAGAGATTGAAACTCATTTTTAGTATAGTAAACATTTGAATTGGAAAAATTTCACATCTATAAATATTGTATCCCGTTGTAAATCGCCTTAATTGGATATCAGAAGAGAAAGTTATGATAAAAATATTTAAAGACTACGCATAGACATAATCATGCGCGATGCAAATATAACTTTCCTTATTTGATTAAAACTCTTTTGGAACCCAAATTGGACGTGATTCTTGACCTAATTTCACCATTTATATATACAAAACATGGGTAGCCTTCGAAGACACCCTCATACACCATTATTCTTTCATTAAAGAGAGATTAATTTCATTGATCTTGTAAGAATTAAATGGCAATTACAATATTTTCATAAATTGAAGTTTTAACCTTGATCATTGGACAAAGAAGAGAAAAATCAATTGGAAATTCATCAAGAAACCATTGAAGAGTTTCAAAATTTGAAGATTCATCTTCTTGCTTTCAATTTATCCAAAATTCGGGTTTTGTTTCTCCAATTAAATATGATTTCTTGCAATTTTGTAATGCTAGGCTAGGGTTTCAAATATTAAGACATAGATGAACTCTTATTATGATATCTTAATATAAATTCGATAAATTGACGCCCAATATATGTTTATTCTTGAATGATTATTATAGAACTTAATATTTTTCAACTAATTGGTCACTAATTAGAATGTTGTGTGAGTTTTATTGTTCTCGAGTGAGAAAATATGATTGATAGCATATTATAACAACCATTATAAAGTCTAATAGGGGATAAAGATATACTGCTTTACTTTGCATGATTTCTATAGATGTTATAATTTTTAATTCATACTTTCATGTCCGCATCTTTCATAAAGATATAGAAATGTCACATGAGATGATATATTTAATTGATAACAAGAGATGTTTTTAATTAATTTAAAAACATTGATCGACAAGAATGTGTGCATATTGTTATGTTATTGAATTACATTGAAACAGATTAGTAAGAGGGATTCGAAGGCTTAGTAATCATTCATTCTAGCTTTACAAAAGTTTCATAATTTGCTCACTAGAATACTTAGTTCAATTAGATAAATTAGTATAAAGTCTTCATAAAAAATTGTTATTCTATTAAAGTTACAATTGATTTGATAGCCCAAGAATAATTAACCAAGATGAGGTGAATTGGTTTTTAAATTTTTTTTTGAAAAATAAACTTAAATTGAGCAACTTATGAACCTGTGATCAATTAATAATTGTAAGCAAATAAAAGCTAGTAGATCACTTATTAAAAGGCTGGGCGTAATAGCATTCCCTAAATAGAAATTAGAATTACTTTGTTCTCAATTAGTTGGATGCATTTTAACAAGCAATAGAAAGAAATCATTTATCGACATCCCAACTAACACTTACTAAAAAGTTGATATTTAGAATCACCAACATTAACAAGATATTGTCTTGATTGTAAAATCTGAAAATTAAACTCACAATTTAAAATTTAAACAATAATTTTACAAATTTCAAGTGCTAACACCTTGCAATCATATATATCGAATCCATCATATACAAATAATATTTAGATGATTAATGTGGTGGGTCGCGGGGGCCCATGTATCACTCTAGTTAATTTACAAAAATATAAGGAATTCAATCTCTATTTTAACTAGTGATGTTTAATGATCAATTTTCTACCCAAAAAAAAATTGACATACATGAATTCATTGGATTGATGAATCTTTTGTTCTTTGTTGAATGTTCATTTGAATTTTTAATTTCGCATTCCAATGATGGTCCAACTGATCATGTTAAGCAATAAAATAAAATTGAACTTCTAGTTCAATATAGCATTTGTTTCAATTGTACCACATATTTTAGTATGTTTCTCATTAATTTAGTAAAGAATAAATTACTATCAAAGTAAAGATTTTCTTCTCCCACATACGTAGTACTGACTCTTTTATAGTATCAAAACAATATTATTCTGAAATATTGATATATACTTGGTTATGATTATTCATAAATAATATAACAATATTCTTAAAGAATATCGATACATTTAAATTAATCATAAATTTTTCTAAAATATTAATATGTATAAATTTGTGTTTTTTAGGAACACAATACGATATTCTTCAAGAACACTGATATGGATTACTTTTGCTTCTTCTAGAGCAATAAATTATATTATTTCGGAATATTGAAATTGTAATGGCAAGCACTTTATGAGCAAATATTTCCTTTTGGAACATTTATATAAGATGTGTTGTATTTCTTCTTGAACATCAATAACATGTTCATTTAGTATAAATATAATTTCTAGTTGTGCTTTTCCGTGGCACGAGTTAAATCGAAATATTTAAATAGTATAAAAATTCACAAATATAATATGTTATTGAAATAAAATGATTGTTAAAGAATACACTTGAATTGAAAACTTTAGAAAGTCATGAATATTTAACAAATTTCATATTCTTCCAAGATTAAAGTTAAAAAAAATTATAGTACTTAAATTTTTGCTAATGTTCACGTAGCTATTTTCTAACAAATGAATCGCTGAATTGTGATAGGAATCTTTGGATTTGAAGCAAAATGGTTCTGTCCAAATTTCATGACGATCGGATCATGACACGTAGAGATATCAACATTTTATCACAGTGATGCAGATTGTCTAGATTCTATGAATTTTTGCACGGTTGATTTCAGAATAATAAAACAATTCTTCCAAGTATATAGAGTCACTATAGAATCAATGAATTTCGAGTTTGTGACGATGTCAATTTTATGAATGTGTAGTACGTGCTAAAATGAAGTGCTAGTAATTTTTCTTTTATCTTTTTAGGCTGATACAAAAGAAATGTAAAGATATTTTATATTATTTTCTTGCATTATCTAAATGTGATATCAATTACAGCTGATATCTTTAAACTAGGCCTTTTTTCTTTTAATCTACTAGAATAAATTACATTGTCAATATATAAATTTTTTTATTTGATAAAAATAATACAAGCTCTTTTGAAATTTTCAATGATATTCAATACACCTGAGATCGTATTAACATTGTTTTCTGCTAATATTAAGTCTTATAAATACTTTTTGTCTTGAAAAATAATGTACATATTTGCACTATCAACTAAATAGATAACTTGACAATTCATCTCGAATTTTGTGATGTTTTCCATTTAAGTAACTTCACAATAAAATAAAATATAATACAATTAATTTCGAAAAATGTATCATTTTGAATTAATGTTTATCTCTGAAAGAAAACATATACCTTATGTCATCTTGACATTTATTAGTTTGTCTACTTAATTGATTATTATATGATATTTAATCATATTTTTCGAAATTAAATAAGCCCCGCCCCGACTAAGGCGGGGCACGGGGCGGGGTTGGGCTCCTCAGTCGCGGGGCGGGGTACTTCTGAATAGCTAATATTTCGAAATAATAGTGCATTATTGTCTCTAAAGTTGCACAAATCATAATTAATATTCGAGAAGAATATTACTAGCTCCTGAAGAGCATAAATTATAATTTTCAATATTTCAGAAGAACATTAACATATTGCTTTTGAATGAGTAATAATAAATATAACGTGCTCTCGAAATAGCACATGTTTCGAATAATGTATGGTTTTGAATTCATGTTTATCCCTGAAGGACAACATGTAATTAATGTCATGAGGACATTGATTAGTTTGATTACTTGAATGATATATGACTATGTAATGTTTAATCATATTTTTCGAAATTAAATAATTGAATTATATCTTATATTGAACTAGAAGTTCAATTTGATTTTATTGTTTAGCGATCAATTGGTCTTTATTGGTTCAATAATTATGTGAAATAAAAAATTAAAATGGATATTCAATGAAGAATTGCATAATTCTTCAATCCAATGAATTTATATATATTATTTGTTCTCTTTATCAAAAATTGACAATTAAACACTTTTAGTTAAAATAGAGACTAAATTTTCTATATTTCTAAAAATTAATTAGGGTGATAAATATGGCCCCATTATCCTACACATTCACCATCTAAATATTATTTGTATCTAATAGATTTAATATATATAATAGATGATTGCATGTTGTTCACAATCTAAAGTTTTCGAAGTTACTACTCAAATTTTGAATTGTGCGCATTATTTTTAGATTATACAATTAAGGCGGTGTGTCTTTTTAACACCTGTGATCCTAAAACTCAACCTTTTAATAAGTGTTAATTGAGATGTCGATAAATGGTTTAACACTTGCTTGTTAAAGCCTCCAATTAATTTAATTAAGAAGAAAGGTACTTCTCATTTCTGTTTAGGAAATGTTATTTAACTTATTACGCATCATGTCAATATCATAGTTCTCATTGTTTAATTAGCTTATGCTCAGAGCCTGATTTTTTCCATCTTATTATTTTGAAAGTGCAGTTTATATAAAATCGATCCAACATAATGCTTTGAGATGAAAAATAAAGAATGCTAGTATAAATGTGTAGTTTGAACCTTTATCTCAAACAAGTGATATTTTATAACACAGTAAAAATGATTATCAATTTTATGAATAGTTCTCTCAGCATTGGAGGGAGAAATTAAAAAGGTAGAATGTACAAATGTATCACTCTCCTCACAAAAGATAATCTGAGCTAGAAGTTTTGAAAGTTTATTTTTTAAAATGCATTTACTGACTAAAGAAATCAATAACGTCTCACGCGCCTATTTTAAATGCTCCAACACGAATTAATGTCCTAGGAAAACAATTCGTTAGAATTATATTTGATATCTCTATTGCACGTCAAACCGTAATGATATTCAATTCTAATACAAAAATTTCCAAACGAAACTTGAGCAATTAGTAAAGATGGCCATTAAGAATGCATATACTTTTGATGAGTATTTAGACATAATATTTTATAAAATCCCAGAAGAGGTTCAGGTACCCGAAATATTGAAAATTGAGATATCTCAATTAATTACGTTGCTATAGAAAAAAACAGAATCGAAAAAAAGAAAAAGTTATCAGCAATATTTTTTTACATGATGTACTTATCATATTTTGAATAACGATAATATCGAAATAAATTTATTGAATTATATCAATCAAAGAAATGAATGACGAAATAAATGGACGCAATCCTGGCAAATTGAATTTACTAAAGATACCTGAAATTTCCGAATATACAGTATGAACATAGGTGTATACTTGCAAAATAATGGAAAAAGAAGAATCGTAATATAAAATGTACAACTCTTTATATAATGAATCTCGTGAGGACTTGTGTTATAAAATATAGAGAGAGAACAAAAAGAAAGTAAGTAGAGAAGTCAATAAACTTTGGTAGATTTTACTGAAAACCAAATCCTTATATTTATAGGGAAGGTTATGAATACAAAAATCATAATGATTAGGACGGCAATGATATAAAAGTCATGTATAAATACTACTATATTTACAACAGGTTATAAATTGTTGTTTGGGTCAAATTTTGGAATATAGTATTTATTAAAATATTTCACATATAAGACAATATTTTTTAATTATTAGTTCATAATATAGTATATTTTAAAATATTATTTTGTAATGAGGTAAATACGAATTTTTCCATAATAAAGATATATTTGTGGGAGGAAGGTGGTTACCAACGACTAAATTACAAATTATCCCAAGTCCATGCTTGTCTTGCTTTAGACTTTAGTTTCTCCATGATTAAATGTTGAGATGATAAGACGGAAAAGTTATTTTACTGATTAGAGTTAGTTAATGAGACTTCTAAACGAATTTCAAATTTTAAACTTCGATCATAAAAAAGTGAAGATAGATCCATTTGTCTCAAGAGGAGAGTATTCCGGGATGACTGATTTCACGAAGCATTAGAACCACTTATGCCTTGATTGCTTTTATTAAATTGAAATTGCAAATTCCTCATGAAGTATTCTAATTAGTATCAAAACTAAACATCATAAGTAATTTAGAAGGAATGGAGCAAAATAAATAACAAACAGGTTTTGAACAAACATCCATGCCCTCATTTCCTATAAGGGGTTTCAAGATCAATATATAGCCCAACTACACACTGCTACTTCCCTTGTAGCATTTTAGTTACAATAAATACATTTGACCACATGATTTAAAACTGTTTGGCATCAATTATTTCAGGTGCTAATGATTACTGCCTAATTGCTTAATTAGCTTTTCAAGAGCTAATTAAAGTGCGAGCTAGTAGATATTACGACCATCTCCACCATTTACATGGCTTGATGAGAGGTCAGGATGACATATATGAAGCATGCATCCATACATGCTTTGGTTCTCTCTAGCAAGAGCCTTTCCTGCCTAGAGAACGGATCAAAAGATGGAACATTAATTTCTCCAAATTTTGATATAGCCCCGATGGGGGGCTTTCGTGTTGGACATGTCCCAATGCATGTTACGTACAAGCATGGGCCTCAGAGAGCGGAGTAGGAAAGAAAGAGAACCATGGTTTTGGCCAAAGGTACTTCAGAAGCTTCTGATGAAGTGAAGTAAATTGAGATATCTTCTCTTGATCATGGGCATGAATCTCTTAATGATGAGCTATCGGTATTGGTGCATGCAGAGCCATGGTCATGCCTGCGGCACATCAAAGCAAACTGTCAAAGTCCGATTAGTATTTTTTAAATATGCAAGAGCTTATACAAAGAATGGAAAAATGCCATTTGCAAGTAGTATTGAATAAGCAATCACAAACCTGATTGCAGTGGAGCTGCAGGCTCAAAAGATATCGGTGTACGATAATGCTGCGGATAAACCCCTGTTGAGTACTGTAAGAGTTGGTGTGGATACTGAACGCCATATCCATGGCCAGCTGTGTAGCCAGTAGCTCCTCCACTGCCTTCTCTATTAATATTCAGATAAGGGTAGTAGGCGGCAGCGTCAGCCAAAAACATTCCACCAGCTCCAGCTCCGATAATTGGATACTGAGCAGCAGCTCCACCGTATGCACCATAATAGTTCTGAGAAAAATGATAAATTTATAGGAAAACCATTATTTTCGAATTAATGTCTTGGTAGTCACCTTCAAATGGGATCTAATGGCGTCTATCAACAGAATGAATGTTTTGTACGCAGCCTAAAGAAAGGTTAATTATATACATACCATTAGATAAGCGTATTCTGCTGAGCATGGAGGGTACCTGAGGTTTGTCACGAAAAAACAGAAGTATTAGAAACCCCCATGAATCGGCTACTTGGTCTCATTAATCAAATATTACATGAATATATGCCTTCCATCATTTCATGTCATGTAAGAATATGACAATACGGAAAATATTGCATACATTATGTGGAGATAGACATGTTTATATATAGAAGGTACATGCAGAGTGTTCGGAATGATTCAAAAGAAGTGTCACTCACTCTTTTTTTTTTTTTTTAAAGAGATGATGAGGGAGGGAGGTGGAGGGAGAGAAATATGGATAAGCATGCATGGATTGAAGGACCCTAATTTAATGAAGTTGGACATGCTTGAGTTGTCAGCAATGCATGCTCGTAGTGGTGTCAAAATGGGTCGGATTGTCGAGGCTCAAAATGAATACCCGGTTTAAAAATTAGATTGAAACGATCCATGGCCCCTTTAAGCCGGAAAACGGGCGAGTTGTGTTGACATGATTGTTTAGCCTACTTCAGTTGGTATGATTATTAAAACAAGTTAAAAACTAAAAGTAAATTAAAAGAGCTATTGAACTCTCATCAAGTTTTCGACGGCGACCCTTTCTTCTATTTAAAATTTTTGTTTTTAAAGAATTAGTTCGGGATTTCATAAAGGGCAATTTGCAGCAGAGGTCCCAAAACTCTCAAATACGAGCTACTAAGTCCAAACCTTCTAATTTTGGCACCTACATTCCAAACATTTTAATAAACGTGCGCCCGAAGGACCTTTGAACGGCTTCGGTCAAAACTAAAGAGAAAAAATATGTGCTACCAACCTTCCTATATGTTGAGAGAAAAAATAAAGTATAACTCACTATTAATTACCCAAAAACATTAGTGTAAGGAATCCCTTGTTGGATGGCATAATGAGGGAAGGTTGCTGCTGAAGCTAAAGCTGTTTTCAATCCACCTGCACCTCCTATCATTCTACCTCCTCCTGCATTCTCATCAAGTAATGATTTCAATTATTTGCATGCTTGGTTATGTAAATTTGACAATATTTGATTTAAAAAAAAAAAAAAAGTAAGTTAAATGTTATTTATTGATGATTCTGAACTTCATTTGCACTTGTATTCTTTACTAAACACAGCTGACTGGATTAATAGAAAAGTCTCAGTGTCCCACAAACACAGAAGAAAGAAAATGCGAGTCTTACAAGTACAGAGCAATGAGCTGTCAAGCTTTTGTGAAGATAAGTTTATATCTGGTTGTAAAGCAATTCTTATGTCGGCTTTAAAACCATATTTACAAAAGAAAAATGGACAATGCTAAAAATATTTAATTAAGATGCATAATGCCAGATGAGATTAACGCTTAATTAAAATTAAATACAAAAAAAAAAAAAAATAACAAATTTCGAGCAATATCTTTCATAAAAAATCGCTAGGTAAATAAGAAAAAAAAAAGGAAAGAAAGAAAGAAAGAAAGAGTTGAGAATTATACCGTGGTTTGGTGTAGAAATCTTAGATCTTTGAGGACCAAATGCAGCAAGGTTGCAATTAGCCCTTCTCCCATCAATCAGCGGCGTAGCATCAGCGCAAGCACTCATGGCCGCTTCCGGTTCAGCAAAAGTGACCTGATTAATTAATGTAAAATTAATCAATTCCTTGAAATCTAATTGATGGAATTGAAGGAGAAAAGAATATACAAATCCATAGCCTTTAGATCTTCCAGTAGGTTTGTGAGTGATGACGACTGCCTCCAAAATCTGACCAAATTGTTCAAAGTATTTCTTCATTGTGTCTTGTTGAGTCTCCCATGCCAATCCACCAACAAAAACTTTGGTGTAAGTGGTATCTCCAGGAGTCATCTATAATCCAGTAAAGTAATTACAGCTTCGCAATATATAAATCAATTAATTAACGAAAAATACGTACCTTCTATCGATTTTTGGTAGGTAAGAGACTGGACCAATTACAATTGGAACAAGGTTGAGAATGACGAGAGGGATATGCATTTTATAACGTAAGTAACACAGTTAAAAGAAAGATAAGACGTTTATTTGAGGATTTCCAAAAAGTGAAATGTATTCAAGAAACTCTTTGAATTAATATTTTCATTTTTATAATTAAATATATTTAAAATTTTAACGCTCGACCCAATTAAATAGTAGATACAAATAAAATTGTTTGAAGGGAAGTTGGTAAAAGTAAAAGATGGAGAAAAATAATAATATAAATTGAAAGTAGTAAATTAAGTGTTAAAGATATAGAAATTGTTAGAGTGCTTACAATTTTTTATACTCTAAATATATGAATGCTTTTTAAAAATAAAAAATCTCTTAAAAATATTCATATATTGTGACGTACACATGCGCTAAATAAGTACTGAACTCAAGTATATACCAATTACCGAAAAATTTTCTGGTCATCAAAAGGGTAAATAAGATAGACAGCATCGCACAAGAGACTGGCTATGGTTCAGGGTTGCCTCACGTACAAAGACCAAAAAAAATAAAATAATTATAATTATAATTATAATAAAAGGGAAGAATTCATAAATATAAATAAGAGGTTAAGTTTCACCAATTTTAAATTTAAGAACATAAGGTTTAAATTTCAAATGTTAGATTTTTTAAAATTTTATTTATAAATAAATAAATTAAACATATATTTATGAATTAAATATATTAAGGTCACAATTTTATATAATTTGGTCACGAATTATAAATTAATTAGTCACAAATTATTAAAAAAATTTATAGGTCACAAATTATTTCACAATTATAAATCAAAAATTTTATAGATCACAATTTTTTCATCGGTTACATATTTATAAAATTAATAATCACATATTATTCATTGATTACAAATCATAAATTTTATATATAAGAAATTATTTTAACGTCACAATTTAAAAATTTTATAGGTCACAATTTAATCATCGATCACAAATCAAAAATTGAAATGTCACAATTTATTTATAAGTCACAAATCACTAATATTATAAGTCACAACTTATCAGACAAACACAAATTAACAATTTTTTAGGTCATACATTATTTTTTGGTCATAATTTATCTTTTTCATTAATCGAAAATTGTTTATCGATCGCAGATTATTCAATTTAATTGTCATAAACAACCAAGTAATCTGTTACCACCACCAACACTTGTGATTACCGCCTCACCACCACCACCAACAACATGGCAACCGAAATCCCGTCGCTGGAACCACCACATCCCGACAGCAAACCATCATCGAAAAAATACCAACATCACCACCCCCCATCCTACAACCCAAAAAAAAATCTCCAACCCTACCATCATCACTGCCTCCGTCGCAACACATATCCACCACCAACACGTACAGATTCACCACCACCTCACCACAAATCCATCGCCACGCCCACAACATACCATCACCGCACACCACACCACCCACAACACACCACCACCATTGCACACCGCACCACCCACACCACACCACCACCATTTACACAACCCCACAAGTCGCGTCAAAAAGAAAATGGAGAAGGGAAGGAGGGAGAGGAAAGGGAGAGCAATGGCAACACATGTTCCACTTAGAGCTGCGCGACGATCGTGTGTAGCTTCCTGATTGGTCGCGGAGCAGCCTTTCTTTTACTCATCGGAACCGTCGGAGGGAGAGGACAATGGAGAGGGAGGAAGGGAGAGAGAGAGAGATAAGATGTGAGTAATGATTTGAGATTTTTAGAGTTTGGCTAGTATTAAAGATTTGAATTAATATCTAATTTTTTATAAATAAAGTTTATATCGGAAATTTGAAATTAGAACTTTAAAATTTTGATTTTGTGTAATT
>CAIGRP010036235.1:0-11350 GCA_903798385.1 Fraxinus cuspidata
TATTCTACCAACTTGTCATTCCAATTAACATAAACTGAAAACCAACATAGTATGTGTACTTGAGAAGGCTACAAATGCCACAAATTACCTTGTGTAAAGCGAGAATTAAGTATACCAATAGATTTTTCTTTAACCAGAAAATATCTCATTGCATTTGTTTGATGAGAAAAAGAGATGGAAAAAATACTTCCAAGTGAAATGGAAATTTCTCCCCTTGCTAGTCCGGATTCAGTGATCCTCGATCTTTTTCAAACCTTTCATGTCCGTAGTTTCCACCCTGCAGGTGGCAGCACAACATGACAAAAATCATCCACCATGAAATATGAAATACCTAATAACACAACACAATTACGCATTTAAGCAGATTATGCTTACACACAACGAAGCACAAAAGTATATGTTTGGGCTCCATTTTTCTCTAACTCATTTTCAATCACACATTCTTCAATAAAATAATATTACAAGTAATCCAAAACTTTTTCTTATTTTTTAACCACACATTCTCCAAAAATAAATCACTATTCTAAAATACATTTTCCCCAAAAAAACTCATTTTAATGGAGCCCAAACGGCTAAATATCGGTGAAAATCCTCAACTTTGTATGCGTAAATCCAGAACTAAAAAAACGTTAACTAAGATCACATAGAATGGGAAATAGGATTCGAGTGATGGTCCTTGGATAGTAAAAAGTGGAAAAGGGGGATCCGCATGGCTAAACCCACACAAGTGTGGGATAAGACATAGAGTTGAACTAGGTTGAAAGGTTGACTCATTAAACCAAATAACTGGCCTGCTTTTAAACCACACGATAGACTAAATATTACAGGTTCAACACTTACTAATAACCAAATCATATGACCCCCTGAATTCAAGGGAAACAGACCACACACCATCCACCAGCATCATCCATCATGTTGAATTATGAAATTTCAATCTTTTTACAAATCTCAAGGCATCATTTATTCCAATTTAAATCAATTAGCAATATCACTGAATGCTACCTACAGAGCTTCCATCTCTGGTCATTTGAACAATCTTACTATTAGAACACGGTGATAAAAGAACAAAGTGAATCCAACAAGAAATATGACTTTCGGCTTAGCAGGCTTATTTCTGAAAGGAAAAAAAGGATAGTAAATATAGACTCTTGATGAAATTTTAGTAGTTCAGCAACATGTCAAATCCATTCATAAGATATTCCATTTAATATATTATCCAGAATTTGATCATCAAACAGAAACATGATTATGCGCAGAGTACAAAATAGAAATAAAAAAGGGAAAGAAAAGGAAAATGAGACACTTACGTTGTTCCACAGAGAACAATCTTTTGAACTTTAGTAATGTCAGAATCAGATTGATTATCCTCTATGAAAATTGTTAAACTGATTAAGAATAATTAGTTAGAAATTTCATTCTTAAGCCTGAAACAATTACGATAGGATGACGACAGCAATGAGACAATGAAATTACCTGCGAACATTTTGAAACTTAACATACTTCAAAATAACTGGTTTTCCCTGCAGGGATGCTGTACATTTAGCTTGATATTTTGGTGACAATTTTGATAATANGAACATTTTGAAACTTAACATACTTCAAGATAACCGGTTTTCCCTGCAGGGATGCAGTACATTTAACATGATATGGTGACAATTTTGACTATAACAACTACCGCACTTAAGCACTGAAAGTTACCTTGAGATTATCCTCTGACAAAACAGCAGTGTCACTTGGAGGGTAGTCATTGACATTGCTGCATATATTAACAATTCTCTTTTAATATCAGAAGAAAGCAAGCAGTTAATAGAGGCAAGTCCAACCAAAAAATAACCTAAAAATAAATAATTAAACTTCAAACATTACCTGAATCCCATATGCTCCTTGTTAGCAAAAAGTTTCACAGTTTTGGGACCTGGAAATTAACCAGCAAGCGGAATTTGAATCAAAACTTACAATTAATAGCTGAATAAATATCCAGAAACAAAACTGTAATTAGAACAAGTAACAACAACCATTTGCAATGAAGATTGCAATCAAATCAGAGAGAACAGATAATGTTCATCCCATCATGGGTTGAGTAAGCAGGGTATTGTGTAAGATAATGAGTATGTGGTGACATGGACAGAAATAAAAAGTCAGTAGATAGGAGAGAAATGTAGAAAACCATGAGATGGTTGTCATTATTTCTCTTCTACGTATAATGCACAAGAATAGGGAAGGATTGAAAACAATAACACATTATTTCGATTCTGTACACAATTAATCAGTCACATAATAAGACATAGCTTGGAATAAAAGGATATAATTGGCATAAAAAGTATCACATTTTTTAACACTATTAGGCCTATCCTTCCCATACCATACCATCCCCTCCTGGCTATTATCTCCTCATTAGTTCAATAAGAGTACCAAACTTTCCTCCTTTCCTTCTATTCCATCCATTCCCCTCAATCCACAGTGCATGTTTGGCAACGTTTAAATTATATTTAAGCAGGTCAAGCATACTTTTTATCTACACATTCTGTAAGACCCACAACTGTTACCCACTTATTATCCACACATTCCGTAGGATGGACCCACAACTTAAAATCATTGAAGATTTTAAATTAAATACTCCCAAGCATGCTCTTAATGTAAGATTCAAGGGTGTTGTAGACAACCTGAAACAAAGTATGTGAATTAATATTTCAATAGCGGCATTGAACAGTAATATGGCAACAAATTTTCATATTAATGATTAGTTTACTCTTTCACCCCAATGCTTGGGCACCTTAAGATATCAGATCAGTGTTTCATATGAAACCTATATCATATGTTATTTTGTTATATCTCAAATTGTAGATGTCCAGAGATTGTACACAGCTGCAAAGCTAGACTGAGCACGTAACTAGAGAGTAGTTAAATGAGCCTCTCGATTCACACAAGAATACATAAATAAGGGAACTTTCAGTATGAAAACTTGGATTTCATGAAATTTTTTAACCTGTTGATTAAATATGACAGATCCCTCAGGTTCTCAAGGAACATTGCTATAACACATTATCACGAGATTCTATAAATCCGCTATAACCTATGCCTTAGATAGACTAAGTCACAAAAAATACCACTTGTTTGGAATAACTAATGCAGCAATACATCATGACATTTCTACACATAAAAAATAACAATAATATTTTCATGACACAGAAAACAATTTTAACGATATTTTTTGTGATTCACATCAAATACATTTTTATGCATGCGTGTGCAAATCTAGGTGATGCCTTGATAGTGGAGATACCACATGCCTTCCTTGAAGTTACAAGTATGTGGACGGCCTAAAAATTTCAATCAAAGTTACCTTATATGCCATATCACCTAATTGAAGAAAATTGAAAGCATCTTTCTTTAGCAGTCTCCATCTTCCTGGTATATATATGAGACAATATCTACTGTTGCTTCACAGTCAGCTTCCGTCACATTGGATTTTGCAATTTCTCTCAGTTCTCTTTATCTGTTTAAGCCTACATACCCTTCAGACTAACAATTAAAGCTTATCAGCATTTGACAAATCCGTAGTAGGTACCATAACTCCATGTCTTGAAGTGTTCTCTAAGTAAAATAGGCCAGTGGAAACGTCAATGTTTTATCTACCCAGTTGCATAGCAGTCAAAATAAGGTACACCGTCTCTTTATCTTGTAAATCACAGGATGAGGCAGTCAACTAATTTATAACTATATGAAGTACCAAATTGTCTTTTGAAGTACTTGGGATCTTAATCACAGTATTTAATAAATACATGAACTATGCGTGATCCCCCAGTTTCCTAACAATTAACCACCTACACTCCTTCATCTTGACAGCTTGCCACTGAGGCCATTGGTATCATTTAATTGAGCCCTGAACATGCTAATCCTTTCCTTCAGACATTCATCCATCCAGTGAGGTCATATTAGTAATCAGTATGAAATAAAAGCTTCCAAACTATAAGTTCAACTTGCACGGATTTCCTCGTGAGATCTCACAAAGTATGCTTGATTTAAGTGACCTATACTTTTCACTTAGCTGATGATGAGTCAAAGTCATGCCACTGAGGATCCATTCATTTACAGTAAACGCTAGTTTGTTGCATCATGGGGCTTCCAAACTCTCTCTTCATGAGTATGCCTCCATAACAATCAGTCATGCCATGCTTGGGATGCTTCCAGCTGGGTAACTAGGACCCCCCTGGACTTGTCCATGACAACTAATTTGAGGACATGCCATACATCACATTTGACTTCCAAAATTTTTATAAGAGTGTACAAACACACTCATGCAAACATATATTTTCCATACCCCAGTTGTCCACTTCAAATTGTTAGCTGTTAGGTCATTTTTAACTTTGGGAAGGAATAAGGGAGTACCACTATGATGGTGCTCTTTTCACCTATGGGAGATGAAAACAGGCTACGATCCAATAATCTATCCTCATCAAAGTGTTTCTTCTATGTTGTCCAAAATGTAACATGTAAAAATATTAGAAATTCCTATTAATAACCATATCCTAGGTTCTGGAAAATTTCCCAGGAAAAAGCCATATTGCTAGACATGGAGTTTATCAGGGCTTTCTACTTTGAGAGACACCACACAACAAATATAAAAGAATTTTTATGTTGTGCAGTAAGGTTAACGTAATAAAAAGTTACTCCCTTGCTAAACTGCAAAAAACATATGAGGCATTTGGTTTTGCAAAACACTCAAAATATAATTGGCTTGATATTTATGAAAATGCATTTTTGAAAATAAGGTTAAACTTATAACATAAAAGTAATCATTTTTTTTACGGCTTTTTACGTTTTGAGTGTTTTCAATGAATTTTTCAACTAAAATTTTAAAAATTAAAAATTCTACAAACCAAAAATATAAAATTCTAGAAAAATATAAATTCAAAAATATAAAATTCAAAAAATATAAAATAAAAATTTTGAAATTTAAAAAAGAAAAAATTTTGAAAAAATGAAATTCTAGAAAAATAAAAATAGTTCAAGCTCTTATTGGTTATTTAAATAAAAACTCTAAAAAATATATTTTCTCAGTCCACGTCATAAATTTTTTTTTTTTTTTTTAATTTTCTATGTTTTGCCAATTTAATTTATTATTTGTTTTTATTTATCTTATAGAGAAAAATCTTGTAATATTTACAAACTATAACGTGTATATATTACTTGATTATATATTAAGATAAATTGATTTATTTTACTGAATAATCAAATTTCATAGAATAAAATGTCATAAGACAATTTCTCAAAATTCCAAACTAAACATGTTTTTTAGTTTCTTTTTTCAAAAATAACAAACCAAGCGTGTTTTCAAAAATTTTGAAACATATCCTCAAAATATAAAACTAAAAAATTGAAACACAAACCAAATGGGTCATTAGCTCTTCAAATTAAGACTATTGTCCTATATATATGTGGGCACTTTTTTAGTACTATATAAGAGTGATTGTCACCTACAATACTTCGGCAAGTGATCTTTTATGAAAACAATGTATTAAAGAAAATGCTAAAAGAGTGTGAGATTGAAGTGCTACACAAATTCAAGGTCACCTCTAAAATCCTGTCACTTGTTTGGTTTTAGACATGGAGATTTGCCAGGAAAGGTTTCCACACCTTATTCCCCTACATATAACATACGAGTTCGTGTCGACAGTTAAGGATGTGAGTAGGGTAAGTGTGGGCATCCACAAGGCATAGGTACAGGTGACAGGGTTTGGTGGTGTGGGTGTGCTAAGATGATTGTTTTTCTGAGCCACATAATATGCCCTTGAAACAATTTCTCACATGTGAGACACGTGATCAGTTAACAGATTTCTTGGATGAAAATCCATCAATAGGGACTCAGATGCTACAGAATTGAACCTAAATGCCAAGAAAAATTGAACGGAGACCCAATGCTCTTTGAACATAGAATGGTAAATGCAGGTGCAAACTTCCCTAAATATTAGTAGTTAATTGTTTATGTTTTATGATAGAACTGTTACCTTAAGAATGTGTTTGATGCACATTTTTTAGGAGAGAATGCATTTTTTTTATGTGATGGGGAATATGTGGTTGAAAAAGAAGGAAAAATTATCGATATGATGAAAAATATTATTTTATTGAAAGATGTGTGGTTGAAAATGAGTAGAAGAATGAGAATAAAAATAAAAATGTGGCTCAAACAGGGGCTTAGTTAACAATTATATTGCCAAATATATTTCAAACAGAAATTCACTCAATAAATATCATAAAAGAAATCCAGAAGGTGATTGGAGTGTAGCTGTCGTAGTGCATGTTCAGGTAATATAATTAGCAGAACAAAAAGTAGAAATCTAGAAATAAAGCAGTTACCTTCCTCCCCAGGCCCTTTAATGACAATAGAGTGCAGTTTAATAACTTGAGTAAAAGGAATGTAAATCAACAGCTGCTCATCAGCGTCGCTCTCCAAATTCAAACCCTCATCTTCTCTGTAATCCTGATCCAAAAACAAAAGGAATGAACTAAAAGATGATGATGCGAGTAGATCCAAACACCACCTACTTCTCAAAAGGAAATGGTCAAAGAAATAGAAATGGACAATTAAAAAACAAAGTGAGGGTTACTTTCCAGACATAATGATAACAAGATCCAAGGGAAAAAGTAAAACCCTGATAAAAGAATAAAAAAGTTTATGTTTAATTAATGAATGGGGAATAGAAATCCCCTTCTTGGAGGGACATAGAACCTCTCAATTCAATACATCCATCTTGCGACTCAAGTTTCCTCTTCATCCCTTTATTATCTGCTTTACAAGGTAAGACTAATCTTGAATCTTGTGTACAATGTTGAGATCTGATAGGCCTCAAAAGAACCGAATAGTTCCATTTAGTTAGTTAAAGTAGGGGAAGAGTATTATGGGAATTTAGTATAACGAATTGTATAGGCTATTAGTAGGGGATGGTAGTTTCAATTCATTTAGGCAGAATCTCCTGTACAATGTTGAGATCTGATAGACCTCAAAAGAACTGAATAGTTCCATTTAGTTAGTTAAAGTAGGGGAAGAGTATTATGGGAATTTAGTATAACGAATTGTATAGACTATTAATAGGGGAGGGTAGTTTCAATTCATTTAAGCAGAAATTAGGTATGGTTTGGGGGAGACAATTGAGCCTCTTGAAGGCTCATCAAACTTGTAATTCCTTTCAAGTTTATTTGGTAATACAATTTCAAATTTAGTTCTGTTCGGTCGTTTGTTTCGTTATCTGCATCCGTAAGTCATGATCCTTGGATGACTACAATCAAATCTCGTTCCTAAACTCTTACAACATATCATTTTCAAAAAATTAAATTCTGATCTTTTCAGATCCCATCAACAATTAGATGTAGAAGAATACAGCAATTGCTCGTCAAATTAACATGAGAATTATAGCAAATCTGACATTTAAATGAGGATAACAATAGCATAAAACAAAATAAAGATCTAAAAGCATATTTAGGAGTTGTTAATAGACGATTTAAATTATAAATAGAAATGAGCGATAGATAAGTGAGTAGTACTCGTGAGTCCATGAAATACGTGGATAAAAAGTAGATAGACAATTTGATAAACAAATAAAAAATGGTAGCCAAACATGGGTTAAATATTAAACGCAATTCAAAGCTCATGAGAAGATCATGCCACACAATGTGATGTTTATTAATGTCCTATCTTATCAACATTGCATCGTTCCAATCATTTCCCCAAAAGATGGAGATTTTGGTGTAGTATAAGCGTAACCTATGTAACCTACACCTGGTTTGGCAACAGCCGATTTCGCGTTTAAAATTTTTAATTAGTCCAAATTTCGGACAAATCTAGTTAGTTTTGGGTACCAATCTACATCAGGGTATTTTCAGTCTTGCTTATCTGACACTAAAATTAAGGATTAAAATAATTTACAACAACCTAATGAATTAAACCAAACTTTAAACTGGCATGACACCTTCGAGTATTAAGAACATTCATTTTACTAGGACACCTATTTCTTTTACTTATATATTTTACACATAATGCTAAAAAGTTCTTATGACGACGCATTGTTAGGTAGATGCTCAAACAAAAAGAAGGCGCGCTCAATATACCGCAAGAACCCGGAATTTTGGGGTATTCTATTCTATTCTATGCCCCCGATTTTTTCAATGACTAATTTTCAAAACCCTTGATTACAGAAACAGTACAGAAACATAAGATAAGCATCCTGTTCTTAAATAAATTAACCAGCGAAAAAACCCTAATTGTGATAATTAAAGAATTTCAATCATTAAAAAGTACCTGTTTGAGAGCGTTCGGAAGAGAGTGACTGCTGCTTTGATTTAAACATTCCACGCCCGACCAGTTCACAAAGTCCAGTAGATCAACCTACACACACACATATCGTCAAATTTATGAGTATAAGTAAAAAAACGGCAAGAACTTGAAATCTATTGGGAGCAATAACGAATGAATATTTTCACCTGATTCCTTTGGATGACAGAGGCTGATTCGGCCGACATGACTGGTGACAGAGAGGAGGAAAGGGACAAGATCTAAGAATAACGTGTACGAGCAATACGTTTAATAAAATTGCAGGGAATCGCCTAAAGTGCGAGGTAAGATTGAGCTCCTTTCAAATGTTCTAGAGCATCTTTGGAGTGAAAGACAATTTCGGTCCTCTAACGTTTGGAAAATTTTCATTTTGGCCATCTAGCTTGATTTTATTCAAGTTTGTTGTTGAAGTTCTCTTTTCATTGTCATTTGATACACAAAAAGGGTAATTGATATTTGCACAATGTTTGGTCCAAATTAAAATCTGATTATAATTCAAATCAAAGTCAAACAATCGATATTAACCACATCTTTCATGAATCCCACAACTTTTTAACTGCACATTTCAAAAATTTATATCAAAATCTACTAAAAATCTAATTTTAATTTTCACCAAACACCCTTGATATAAAACATCCATATCATTTGCTTTCATTGTGCAATCGTCTCCATCATTTCACTTCTAACATTTGAACTCTCAAATAAACCATTCTTTCAGTGAATCACACATAATGTCTCATTTCATCCATTTGCTCCATCAAGTGAGCACGTGTAGTCCATTCATGTGATTTGGTAAGGGCATTATGATCAAGACACTAAATTAAATTTCAGAGGACGTGTTTGTTTTGAACAAAGTTGGTAGAAGAAGAGTCTCATCATCAAGAATCCAAAAAAGTGAACAAAAAATCCCAATTGCTCCTCCTCGTCGTTGGCAAAAAATCAAAGATAAGACATTACATGGTGCTACGATTCGGATTACACTTCTAGCCAAGTTCCAGATGTCCAATAATTTTAATTCTTCATCAATTTTCTTCGCTTCTTGGTCCTTTGAAAACTCGTAAGTGTTCGAGATCATGGTCAAGTAATATAATGATGAATAGAATGTCGAGCCCATGAGAACTAAGTATTCAATCGAGTTAAAATTAATTACAATTTTAATCAAATAGCAAATAGAGTTTGAGTTTTCTATACTAATATTTATATTATCGATTAAACTAGAAAGCAATTTAATTGGTTTGATTTCAAATATGTGAAAGTATTGCTAAGATGGTGAATCCCCCTTATTAATCCATTTTTAGCACAACGAATTAAAGTTACAATTTGTAATCAATCTTGTTAATCAGTGTTCATAATTTAATTGAAAGCCTCTCTCAATAGTTATCAAATCTACTCTCCTCATGTGACATTCCCATCTCTCGATGAAAAATACAAATATGATAAATGTATTAAATGATCTAGAACACCTATGAAAAACATGTAAAGTATAGATATATATATCTTTATCCCCTATCAGACTTTACAATATTTATTATTTTTAGCTAAAAATCTCTTAACTCTCTCGATAATAATAGATTTCAATAAATCATCTCAATTAGTAGCTAATTAATTAGAAAGTCGCTAAAACAATAATTATCCAAGAAAATAAACATACTAGTAGTTAAAATAATTAATTAATATTAAAAATTTCAAAACATGGGTTCATCTCATGCTAGCAATGTATAAAACTAGCATAATATATCGAAATTACAAGAAATCATATTTAAATGAAAAGATATAACCCGAATTTTTTATTAATTGAGAAGATGAAGATGAATCTTTAATCTCTTCAATGGTTTATTGATGATCTTCACTTGCGTCTTCTCTTCTTTGTCCAAAAATCAAGTTCGAATCTTCACTTGATTGAATTCTTGTAAGTCCCATTCTATTCTCTCACAAAAACTATGAATTCTCCTAATTTGATGACAATAATTAATGAATATTAGATTATGATATGTATATGAGAGGTCCCCATATGTATTATGCTGTCAAATATTTATAGGATTAAAAAATTGGTTGAAAATCACGTCTAAATTGACTTCCAAATAGTGATGGCAACAAGGTGGGTTCGGAGCGGGGAACCCCAGCCCCCGACTCCCCTGCCCTACCTCGCCTTAGACGGGGTGGGGCTCGTTTCTGCCCCGTCTTGTATTTTTTCTAGTTAATTAATTTTTTTTATAGTTTATTAATTAATTTATTTTTATTCTTCGTGGGGCGGGTTTGGGGCAGGGCACCCTCGCCCCGCCCCGTGACCCGAGATGGGCGTCCCGCCCCGTCCCGCCAACCCGTTCAGGGTGGGGCAGGGAGAGGAAAATTGTCATCCCTACTTCCAAAAGCGTTTCAATAGTTGTCTTCGCGCGCAATTGTTTCTCTGTACAATAGTCAGTATTTTGGCCATGACTTTCTTTCCCAAAATCCGATTGAAGCAATTCAAAGTATCTTTGAAAGATAATTCAAGGGGCTACAACTTTGATAGTCCCAATTCAGACGTTTACTATGCCAAAAATCGTCTTCAATTTTTGACTAAAAATCTGGAATATAACTTGTGCGATTGAAAATTGATTTTGATCATATTCAATTCTTTTTTGAGTTCTAATTTCATCAACTTGTCTTCTAGAAATCTCCAAAGTATCTTATTGTATCCGAATCAACTATTGAATAATTACAATCTAGTCCTCAAACTTTGAATTTTGTCTCTTTTCACCAATTTTTCGCTTTTTTGTTTGATTCCTCGTTCAACTATTGAGTTTTACCCATATAACATAAAATATAACAATTTAGGATATATTTTGTCAAAAGAACTACCAAATATCGATTTTTAGAATCCAGAATAAGTGTATATACACTTATCACTTCTTGTTACGGGTTTGTTGAGGAAAACAAAGATTTTTGTATCCACTTTTACTTGGGAGAATCTAGATGATTTTCTACAGTATGGCTACAACGTAATCATCAAAATGAAACATTTGCTCCAAGATTTAGATT
>CAIGRP010036240.1:7891-20517 GCA_903798385.1 Fraxinus cuspidata
CCCCCCCCCCCCCCCCCCCCCGATGGTCCTTCCTCCTCGTAACATGCAAAGTATTTGCATGCATGTCTTATATTTAGGGAGCCTTGGAAAGAAAACTATCCGTATTTTAAGGCAGAATTTACTACTAATGTTAGGCAAGTGGTCCTTGCAGTTCATATCCTCGGTACTATATTGATCAAGAGCTCTGGCTTGTCAGTATCTTCCTTTTGTAGTTGCTTAATATCAATCTTTAAATATTTAAGCAAAATAAGTAACTGATTATAATGCAGGACCTCTATTTAAGAGATTTCAATCACCACTTTGAGGTGGTATGCTGGGTGTTTATATGATTGTCTGGTGTATGTAAAATGCCAATATATCATGTCTCTGCACTTATGAATGCTTTTTCTTATCTTTTGATGGTGAACTATGTAAACAGTGAACCAAGAAGTTAACGTTATAATAGTTCATCATCTTTGCCCCATGGAGCACCTTGCTCTGTTCAGGAATTTTTTACTTTTCTAGATACTACTGCACACGTGGATTAGTGCTGCAATCTGCCGACGGCTTGTCAAGATATTGAACGTTATGATAGTTCCATAATTGCAATTTGGCTCCAACAAGTCGAGAATATACAACTCCATACTCCATGTAAAATAATTGGAGTCAATTGGACTTTGAATGATCTACAGAGTTTAATATTTTCTCGTTGCATGTTCTCTCTCATCCATGAGAATACTCAAGTTTTTCCCTAAGTATATCATTAAAGAAGTTACCAAAAATTTATGCAGCTCCAGAAATTGAAGGATGCCATTGCAACCCATAACAAAGCTCGTTACAGCGAGTGTCCATTGAAAGATAATGGTGATGGACGTCAAAATCTTCCTGTAACATCTGCAGTGCCTGAAGACAAAGAATTATAATCAACTTTGCTACACTGTATCATGCCACTGCTGACCTTGGTCATGTTACGGCTTTATTCTTATTTTCTTTTGGGTTAAAGTAAAAAAGCCCTCTGTACAAAAAGAATTTAGATTTAGGTGCATGTCAAGAACTCAGATTTAGGTTCATGTCCTTTCATAATTCGTGTAACAGTAATTGGGGAAGCACTCTACTTGATTACCTATTTGTATATAAATAAAAGAAATGTGATGTAATTGCTGGTTTTATCTGCTTTATTCCCTTTTCCTTTTGTGTTCTAGCTTTCTATATATCCAGGGATCGAATGTTGGTAGTTCACCCCTAGCTTTTAGCTCCATACCCCATCATCTTCAGCTTGAAGTTTCTTTGGATATTTATCTTCCTCTAAGGGTGAGAGCTTTCTTTGCTCAACTCTAGTGTCCAAGAGGACCTTGGTATCGTGTAAATTGAATAATCTCAGTTGGTTGCTTTCTATTCCTATAATGTATACAACTCTGTTTTTGGTCGGGGGAGTTTGATTGCCTTTTGGCTTTATTGAAATGTAACCAAGAAATTGGATGTACTTCAAGAATAGGTGCAAGTCTAGATCATAATCTTTATAAATTTACCCTTTATTTCTCCGATGGAGAGAGAAGTACTAGTTGCATTCTTGGCCTTACAATGAAATAACACAAAAGAGTCGTTAGCAAATAACTATATACTTATATACACACAAATCATTTATCTTAGCCC
Organism: Fraxinus cuspidata; assembly: GCA_903798385.1. Lineage (NCBI taxonomy): Eukaryota > Viridiplantae > Streptophyta > Magnoliopsida > Lamiales > Oleaceae > Fraxinus > Fraxinus cuspidata. The sequence continues at coordinate 9,524 of CAIGRP010036240.1, forward strand.
GGTTTTCGAAACTAAAAATTAGTGTAGATCAAGTCTTCCAAGAATGAAGAAGACAGCAATGTAAATGCTGATGTTAAACTTTAGGACAGAGATGTTTTTTCCTATGTAGCGAATATGGATGCTAAAACTTTTGATTTTCCCCTTTATTCGTGTTTATGTGTCTGGGACATAGCCATCACCACCCCCACTAAATCCTCAACAGAACCCTTTCTGTTACAGGTTAAGTGACTAAATGAACACCTTTCATGTCCACTATTTTACCTTCAATATATACTGTTCCACATCTGGTATCCTATCGAACGAGATCATTTGCACGCATTCTGTTCTCTGAGGGTCTTGGAATATGTCGTCTGCTCGTCCAGTATGCTCATACCACTGTGACATACGGAATGAACGAATATCTCCATTATCTATGCAGTTTTCTCCATTTCTTGACTGGTAGCATCCTATTGCAATTTCAGTGTCCATTTATCCATCCATGGATCTCTGGTTCACATTAGCCAAACCTGTAAGCAGATAGGTGTCGTCCACTAAAAGTTCGTGCAAGAAAATAACTACTGGTTAAAATATTGTACTCATCAGAGCTACAAAACAAGTAGGAATACAGAGACTGAATATTTTCATTAGGTAAAAAAAACTTTACCTTTGGACTTTAGTGAATTGAATTTTACTGTTCCTTCGATAAATTAAGCTAGAATTTGTTTGGTATCACGGACTCTACAGTATATTAAGAAAGAAAAGCTAACCAGAATCTTGACTATTTTAGTCTAGTATGCGTACCAAATATACTTGAAAGGCACAAATGAAAAATTCATATTGTTAACGATCGGCACTGAAAATTTTAAGGATGATTCCACACCTATCATAAGCTTGGAATGAGCAAGCATCATGAGCCTTCTATGTTTTTTAGCACTCCAATATTGTGTTGCTTGATGAGGAGGGTATGGAGGAACAAACTCTCCTTCAACCTCTTGTTCCCTATCAGAAAGGCAGAAGAAATTCAAGTAATCCCTCAGGTGCCAAGGTTTACCATTTTCTTTTATGGTTTCACCTATCAATCCATACATCATCTTCGCTGTTTCTTGGATCCAATGTAATATGCCTTCAATGGATTCACTCGGAGGAACTTTTGGCTACATTGGTATTATAACTGTTGTGATAATTATGCCAAGAATCTCTGATATCAATTGTTGGGAATTCAAAGATCACGTATTGCTCGATACCACTTGATATGAAACCAACCACCGGATTGAAATGTTGAAATTATATGACAAAATATGAAGTATTGATTACAAGCAAAAGAATAAAAGAAGACACGAATATATGTCAGACAAATTAGAAGATTCTATTGCACCACAAATAATGAAGATGGAGAAATATTTTAATGATCCTAAAAGCTAGTAATCACTTTTCTCACTTTATAATATTTTATAGAAGTGCCTAATATTTATAGGGAACATGTAGGGGACGTCCAAATCTTCCTAGTAGAGTTGTTGATGAAGTAGGATGCCAAAAAATCGAGTCCAAAACTAAAAGAGAGAGAAAACGCGAAAATCCCAAAACAGACACAGGTGGTGCCACCTTCGAGTGCTTGGTGCCGGGGCTAGCGCTACGGCGCCCCTGCTGGGCAAAATACCAAATAGGGGCAGCGTTGGGAATTCTGCCCTCTTCTCTCTTTTTTTCGTTCCAAGTTGTTTTCTTCATCCCGAACTCTTCTTCAAGTCCAATATCAATTTTCAACTCCTAATGGGCTTCTAAATGGAACTTCAACTTGACATAAGATTTCAATAGTATTCCAAACTGAATTCATCTTCACGTGCACTTCATTTAGAATTCTTCAATTAATTCAACAAAGAATTCAGTCACGCCCAAATTCTAACAACCTCCACTTTGACACAAATTCCACTACAACGACCAAAGCTCCAAAATATCCTCCTGGAGAAGAAAATTCGTTTACAAGGAATAAACTGATTCTTCAACAATAACCAAAACAGATTTCTCCAACCAAATACAAAATACTCCACATCTTCCAATGAATCCAAGCATTACTCTTCAGAATTACCTTAAATTCCCAAAAAATGTAATGATTTTAAAATTCACCAAATTGGATTGTAACATACCCCAAAGCAGAATCAAACCCAAATACTTTTAAAGAAGGCCTTATAAAATTGTACACGTTCTACTACACTAAAAGCATGCTCAACAAAATCAGCATCCACACACCTTTTTCCACTAGGTCCATAATGACAACGCATGTGATGGTGGTAAAGCGGCATTATTCATATCTCCTGAACTCCATTGTGCTATATTCTTCAAATTCGACCTTTTACGAGCTCCTAAAGGTATTGTACCAAACTGAATATCCACCGCGGTACTAAACTTGTGTTGATTGACTCTTCTAGATTCTGCACGACCCTGCAAGATGTATAACTGAGACATTTTTTGTCTCTCCAATTTAACATGAGTACCTTTACAAACCTTCAAAACTTCACATCCACCAAAGAATTCATATCCATTTAAATTAAGGATAGACAACGAGATGAGATTTTTCTTCAAATATGGAACATGTCAAATGTGGCCAAATGTTCTAATTGTCTCATTCAATAGTTTCAATCTGACCGTACCAATTCCAGCAACCCGACAAGGTGCGTTGTTTTCCACAACCACAACACCTTTGGAAATAGTTTCATATGTAGTGAATAAGTCCTTATTAGAACACATATGAAACGCACACATTGAATCCAGAATACAATCATCCTCTGGTTTAGACTTGATGTCAGAAATATCCAAGAGATCTCTATCACTTACAATATTTTCTACGAGGTCAACTACTCTTAAAATCTCTTATTGCTTCTCATATCAAGTTGCAGCCAACCTTTCTTTATTCTGCAATCTGTAATAATCCTTCTTAATGTGCCCCCCCCCCCCCTCGCGGAAGTTACAAATCTGAGTACTGAACTTAGATTTCGACATGCCCCTTCTAGAACCACCATGAGCAACGATGTCTTCTCCAACTCTGGCCTCAGACACCTCATGCTTCATCTTCTCTTTTGAAAATAAAGCATCATACACCTCCTCTATAGTGAGAGTATCACGATTATACAAGATCGTATATCTAAATGAAGAAAATGAAGCGGGCAACGAAGACAATATGATCAAAGCCAAATCTTTTTCATCATACTTTACTTTCAAAGTTTCCAAATTAGCGACGATCACTTTAAATACATACAGGTGATCTTCCAATGATCTTCCTTCTTCCATTCGATGAGAGTATAAACGTTGTTTGAGATGCAACTTGCTTGTAAGACTTTTAGTCATGCACAATTACTCCAACTTCAACTATAAAGTAGCTACTGAACCCGCCTTCAAAACATCTTGAAGAATTGTATTCGATAAATGAAGATGAATGTGAGAAACTGTCTTCTTATCTTTTCGTAATTTCTCCTTCGCGGTTAAAGTTGCAGGCATCTTGTCAATTTCCGACAACTTATCATTCAAATTCTGTTGTGCGAGTACTGCACGCATCTTAATCTGTCATAGCAAAAATCTAGTGCTCCGATCCAAAAGTGGAATACTTCATGGAAGCCATCATGAACAAAAACCTCAAACATTGCGCTCTTGCGAAACTGCTAAATCTAGGCTCTGATACCACTTGTTGTGATAATTATGCCAATAATCTCTGATACCAATTGTTGGAAATTCAAGGATCACGTATTGCTCGATTTCACTTGATATAAAATCAACCACCGGATTGAGATGTTGAAGTTATATGGAAAAATATGAAGTATTTGATCACAAGCAAAAGAATAAAAGAAGACAAGAAAGTATGGTAAAGGAATTATGAGATTTAATTGCACCACAAATAATGAAGATGGAGAAATATTATAATGATCCTAAAAGCTAGTAATCACTTTTTCACTCTATGAAATTGTATAAAAAAACTTAATATTTATAGGAAATATGTAGGGAATGTCCAAACCCTCCCAATAGAGTTGTTGATGAAGTAAGATGCCAAAAAATGAGTCTAAAATGAAAAAGGGAAAAATCCAGAAACAGACACCTCTGGGCGCTGCGGCGCCCCCGTTGGGCAAAATATCTAACAAGGGCGTCGGCGCCGGGCATTCTGCCCTCTTCTCTCTCTTTTTTCATTCCAAATTGTTTTTTTCATCTCGAACTCTTCTTCAAGTCCAATACCAATTTTCAACTCCCAATGAGCTTCCAAAATAGAACTCCAACTTGACATATGACTCCAATAGCATTTCAACCTGAATTCTTCAATTACTTCAACAAAGAATTCGGGTCACACTCAAATTCTAACAATAACATACATTGTGAAATGCTCCTTGGCTCTGATTTACTTGTCACCTTTAGTGCAATCTCAATAGGAATTAAGTTTCGGCATCTACAATGCTTATTTTCCTCCTAGAGATGGAATCATCCGGTGAAATACTGATTCTCTATGTATATAAAATATCAGCTCGCCTGATTGGACACTTCGCTTATTTTGAGGTTTTTAGGTAACGGCTAGCAGAAACATGATCTAGTGGGCAAAAACTTGGAGTTCTGGTCCCTCATGGGGAAATGCTTGGAGAATTCTGAAATGGATCTTATTGGAACAAGCAAAGATGGATCCGACTGCTTTATCCATCCTTGCTCAAAATTGGCAAGTATATCTCAAGCAGCTTGGTCCGTGACACAGGCATGTGTATCGTGCCATGGCTCTCTTGGACCTCCTTTGCAAAGGCTAGCTCCCGGAAGGCTAGTTTGTTAAAATCATAAAAATGGGATTCTGTGTTAAGTGTTTGAAGCAACGAATGCTCTTTTGTATCATATCGTCCATCGCAAAGATCTAAACCACCAAGAAAGCTCGTGATTTCTCGATAAGACAACTCTCCATGTGTGTCCATAGTGTTTTTTTTTTTATTATTCGCGAAAATTGTGGGGTATTTGTTGTTTAGCCTAGGAGACAATTTGAATCCTACTTTAGTGTACTTGAAATAGGCTGAGGCATCTTCATCGTTAGTTCTCATTACTCCTTTATTCTTGATGAATGGTAAGGATGTTCCGTCGTCCCAAAGCATAATTCTCACAGGCACACCTTCCTTGGTTTTCTACCTCAATAATTCACCAAATTTTACACCTCTTGAAGGGGAAATATCTGTTTGTGGATCGCGTACCTTAAAAACCGGTGTTAGGCTTAGGAATCTTTTGTTGTTTAGCCTAGGAGACAATTTGAATCCTACTTTAGTGTACTTGAATAGGCTGAGGCATCTTCATCGTTAGTTCTCATTACTCCTTTATTTCTCATTACTCCTTTATTCTTGATGAATGGTAAGGATGTTTCGTCGTCCCAAAGCATAATTCTCACAGACACACCTTCCTTGGCTTTCTGCCTCAATAATTCACCAATCCTTACACATCGTGAAGGGGGAATATCTGTTTGTTTTGCTCTTACCAGAGCCATTTTAGGACTGAATAACCATCCTGCAATGTGAATCAAATGCTTTGCATCCTCAATTTCTTTATATATCTTCCCACAAATTTCTAGGCGCCTCGTGAAGATCAAATGGTGATGTAGGTAAATGATGAGCATCTTGATATAATATAACACTGCAATTTCATCTTTTGGGAAATGCTGCATTTTTCAGCCCCTCATATCCACCATTTTCTAAAACTTTTCCCCAACTTGCTTCATATTCTGCTGGTTTAAACCATAAGATGAATTTTAACTTGAGTTTCTTGATTGGCTTTCCATTTTCTGCTAAAAGGGAAGAATCCATTGATCAGAAGCTTTTCGGCCTTAATATCGATTTTTCCCAAGATTAATCGAATCGATGAGCACAAAGGATTTGAAAAGTTTGGTTTCAAACTCTGCCCCTTTCACGGCTAGTTTTTGCTACCTTTTTGTTATCTATCTTGATGGTCACATAGGCAGACTTTCGTACAGCAGATATGCACTGTAATGACACAATGAAAAATGACAATTAGAAGAAATTTGATAGATTAAATTCAAATTTGCACAAACTAAAATTAATTTGCCTTCATGAAATACATTATATCTTCTAAATTGTCCACAATAATAGCCTTGTTTGTCTTGTTTAAAAGTTCCTCAGGAAAACCATCTCAAGTGAGTTTTCTTTTAAAGCTCCTTTGACAGTTGTGTATTTTCCATTGTCGGTATACGATTTCGTAAACAAGTAACATAGTAGATTAATGAGTCCGAATGATCGTTCTCATGATAACTATTAACTAGTCGCTTACTATTTCAAACTCCTGATTGATAAAAAAAATAAAGACTAGTGTTTGATTAATTACCTTAATTTTCTAATTATTTAAAAGAGCAATTGACTCGAACTAGGGTTTTAACATATGAATGTGAATGTTATGACTTATTATTTCATCCGGTGATAACCTTTAATTCATCTATCAAGATTCATTACTAATACAGTAATCGTTCTAATTCTTTTTTATTAACTAATTTATATCTCTTAGATCAAATTGATGCATTCAAGTTCTAATAATCATATTAACGATCTCAATAACCATAAAAGCGTATATCTAACATTTACCCACAATTGATCATGAATAATTAAACTAAAAGAATTCTAAAAATTGAAATAAAGGGTCACATATAGATTACATCATTTGTCTTAGCTAAAGATTTAGTTGCTCATACTAATGAAGAAAAATAATTAAAAAGAATAGGTTCTCACCGAATTTTGAAACAAAGAAAAATAAAAGAAATGAATATGATATTGCACCAAGAATCTTCTTTTCCAAGCCCAAATCTTGAAAAACCTAGATTTTGCTAATTGATCTTGAATTGCTATATGTTTTTCTCAATTTGTGTGTCTCTAATAAAAGAATAACGATAATTGTATATAATAATTAAAAATGTCTTAAATGAGTCAAAGATGTTTTCAATATAGAATATGAGTCGAACTAGGAAATCACAAAAAATCAGAAATTTTTCCCTCACATATGCCCATGATGTCGCAGTGTACTTTTTATGCGATCGTACGGTTTGCTTATTATGAGTAATATTCTTGCCTCAAGCAATTGCAGTTGTTTAGACCGTTGAAGTCGCAATGGTCATAAATCTTTCAAGTTGTGCATTTTGGTCCTTCTCTAATTGTTGATTCATTCCATGTCCTCCTCTATTTGCATGGTGAGACCTTCAACACTTTTCATATTTTGTACAACTTCGATCCAATTGATCAAAACTCGCTTCTTTTTCATCCATTCACTTCTAAATTAGGTTCTCTCCTAAATTAATTATCAAATAAGTAAAATTGAGTATACTCCCAAATGCCCATGTTTTATGGCTCGAGGAAGCGTGAAATCACACTTACCAAATACCCCTAAACTTGAACATTTATGTATCCTCAAATAAAAAAAAATCCAACTAAACTCTAATCATACTCATCTCAACTCGAAATATGTTGTCAATGTTTTCTCAAAGTGAATATCTAAATCTCAAAATTCAAACAAGAGAATGAATAGGTATTTCACAAACTGCACATACTGTATATTCAGCTTTTGAGTGTGTGATAATCATTCTCAATTCGACCAATGCTATTTGAATCTAGTTATGCACTTCAAATTTCAAAGTACATTTCCCAACAAAATCAAGTCCTGAACATGTCAATGTAATCTCTTCACTCGTATTTTCAATTTCTTTTTCTCGAATGATAAACTAAACAAATGAGAGAGAGCTTATTTTCATCATCAACTCAACCACTCTTCAAATCCATATTCGATGACCAAGACTTAACTGGATAGAGAAAGTACTTATTAATTATTTTGTCATTATCTCAACACACTTTGGTGTCTTTCAATTTATTTATTTTTTATTTTGTCCATTCTTCTATTTTTGGAATTTTTCTGAATTTTTAGTTTAATTTTCACTCTATTTTGTAGGAAACCTTCCTCCCCTATAGATCATCTCCTAAACATTGGTAAAAAGTATGACCTGATTACTTAAGACTGGCTTTCACACTATAATAATATAGGTAGCTTTTTCCTACATGTTATAATTAGTGTAATGTCTTTCCCTTTTTTAGGCCAACAATAAGAACCAAACAATAGTCAGGAAATGATGTTTTTGGTTTTTGACAAATCTAATCACCTCCGAACTTGTTCTAACCATGTTTTCAATATTGTTCTTATTGGCTTTCAATTTGATTATTTATTTATCTAAATATGGCAGTTTAAAGTTTTTATATTATTCTAACAAAAATTAATTACATGGGGGAAGGGATTGGATGGTAGGAATAGAAACTCCACGTCCTATACGAGAACTTTCTACTAGTGTCTATTTTAAATTAAAGTCTTCGAAAGTCAAATAAGTTCTACAAAAATCTTTCAAATGAAAGTTTGCAAAAGCCTACAAAAGAGTTTAATCAATTTCATACGAACCTATAAAAAGTTCATAAAAGTCCACAAAATCCCCCAAAAAAACTCGTTAAAAAAAATCTTCAAAAGTCTTAATCAAATGCCTGTTTGGTGCACATTAATTTATTTTATGGTATGCTATATGATCATTTTCAATCATATTCATAAAATAAAATATTATGCAAGTATCCCAAAAAAAATTTCCTACTTTTTACACATTCTCCTAAAAATATCATTTAAAACTCATTTTTTCTCAATGAATGAGAATCAAACCGGCTCTAAATACACTCATTAACTTTACAAAAAATCTATTAATTTTTTTTTTCATGAAGTCTAGATTAAATACACTCGTTAAATCTATTTAAGTAGACTAAGTAATTTGACAAATTTTAGGAGCGTTTAGGAAAGAATATCAGAATCCAAAAGTCAGCCAAGCTGTGAAATTGAAATTTTCATGTTGATATAAAAATCTAATATATACAGAAGAGTGGTTTGGAATCACCTTTTAATAGATTGGTCTTTTAAAATAAAATTGTATATCTTAATATCGTGTTAAAATCCATTAAATTCAAACCAAAAATATTAAATTTGAAGATGGATGCTTTCACCTTTTCGTGAGCATTTAACGATAAAATTCTTAGCTTGGCAGTTGGTATTTGGTATGTAGTGATTGCAAGAAAATATTTGTAGAATTGTGCTTAGTTTAACGGTTTAAAATAAGAGAAAAATGGACAACTTTCCAAGTTGAGCCCTGTTTGGCCTCATTATTCCTCATTAAATTATAATTTATTTTTCTTTCTTCTTATCAATCGCACATTTTTTAATAAAATAATATTATACGTAAATTCAAAAAAAAATTCCTACTTTTAACAACACATTTTTCAAAAAATTATTATTCATCTCATTATAATGTGGAATAATGAGGGTCAAACGGACGTTGAATCTCTTTGTTGCATATTCATCGTTGCCCCTGTTTGGTGCACATTTTGAATCTAAAAATTCATTTTTTGTTTGATGTGATGGGAAATATGTGGCTGAAAAAGAAAGAAAAGTTATTGATGTGATGAAAAATATTATTTTATTGAAGAATGTATAATGAAAAATGATTAGAAGAATGAAAATGAAAAAAATAATGTGGTTCAAACAAGACTTTATATAATAACTAGTGTACGCACGTGTTAGAGTTTAGTTGGGATGCAGCACGTGCAATACACGTGTTAGAGTTTAGTTGGGTAGTTAATAGTCTGGAGTGATTTTTAGTGATTTTATATAAATTTTGGGTGGTAGATGATGCTGACAATGACAAAATTCCTCTTAAAATTCTTGGCAGAACAGTGAAGGAAAAATCTCAGTGTGGAAACTCCTCTTGAGTAGAGAGCATAGTGAATTTAAGATTGGAAGGGAATTATAGCAGAAGACATGTAGCAACACTCATTCAATTAGGCCTTTCTTGTGTGGAGGAAGACCAAAGCAAGCGGCCTACAATGGCTGCAGTGGTCCAAACTCTCGTGGCCGTGTCTTCGTGTGGCACGGAGGCAAGCCCGGTACCTCCGAATTATTATTCATCTCATTATAATGTAGAATAATGAAGGTCAAACGGACGTTGAATCTCTTTGTTGCATATTCATCGTTGCCCCTGTTTGGTGCACATTTTGTGTCTAAAAATGCATTTTTTGTTTGATGTGATGGGAAATATGTGGTTGAAAAAGAAAGAAAAGTTATTGATGTGATGAAAAATATTATTTTATTGAAGAATGTATAATTAAAAATGATTAGAAGAATGAGAATGAAAAAAATAATGTGGTTCAAACAAGACTTTATATAATAACTAGTGTACGCACATGTGATGTACGTGTTAGAGTTTAGTTGGGTAATTAATAGCGTTGAGTGATTTTTAGTGATTTTATATAAACTTTGGGTGGTAGATGATGCTGACAATGACAAAATTCCTCTTAAAATTCTTAGCAGAACAGTGAAGGAAAAATCTCAGTCTGGAAACTCCTCTTGGGTAGAGAGCATAGTGAATTTAAGATTGGAAGGGAATTATAGCAGAAGACATGTAGCAACACTCATTCAATTAGGCCTTTCTTGTGTGGAGGAAGACCAAAGCAAGCGGCCTACTATGGCCGCAGTGGTCCAAACTCTCGTGGCCGTGTCTCCGTGTGGCACGGAGGCAAGCCTGATACCTTCATGCCTACGGAGACACGGCGTGTCTCCGTGTGGTCATCAAAGCATTCTGGTCTAACATGGTACCTTATAAAGAATTCAATTAAATTTTTTATTCTTNACCAAAGCAAGCGGCCTACTATGGCCGCAGTGGTCCAAACTCTCGTGGCCGTGTCTCCGTGTGGCACGGAGGCAAGCCTGATACCTTCATGCCTACGGAGACACGGCGTGTCTCCGTGTGGTCATCAAAGCATTCTGGTCTAACATGGTACCTTATAAAGAATTCAATTAAATTTTTTATTCTTTAATAATTTTGTTTGTTTCTATATCCAATTTTAATAATCAATAGGTTTGATTTAATAATTAATTTGTTAACCAACATTAACTGATAATGGGAAGGAAAAAAAACTCTTAAATTACCAATCTGTATTACA
>CAIGRP010036246.1:0-12887 GCA_903798385.1 Fraxinus cuspidata
ATTTAGTTAAAACGTTTCTAGAATGCTAAAGTGCTATTGTGGTTTGTTTTAATGAAATGTGTAATTATTTTTGTTTAATTATTTTGATGAATATTTGGTGGATTGTATTATTTTAATTTTCAAGTTTATTGACATTTGATGACTATATTAATGTTACTTTAAATTCAAGAATTGGATGATTTTAATCTTTATGTGACAAGTTGTCCAGAACCGATCAACCTAACCCGACCGACCGACACATGGTTGGGTTGGATTTCAACATTTACCTGGGTTGGATTCCGAACAAACTGACAATGTTGGGTTGGGGCGAAACCCAACCTGACTCATGCCCACCCCTAGACTGTTAAGTTTGTTGGTTCGCCCACTAATGAGCCGAGCATCGAATTTCTCATACGAGCTGTTCGTCGACTTGTAGGAGTTGGGTTGCAGGCCAAGTGGGCTTGTCGGCTCATTGTGAGCCAGCTGGTCAATGTTTTGCAAGCCAATTCGCCAAATAGAGAGAAATATATAATTTCAGTTAAAAAAAATAAAATTGGCAAGTTGATTCATCCTCTTTAACACACATACCTGCACAAATGACTCGTAAAGTTAATTTTTACAATAAAATAGCTACTAATGATACATAGTTAGGAAGAAAACGGGAAAACAAAGTCCAGTATATGGTAATAATTGGAGAAAAGTAGAGGGGATTGAGTTAACATCCACAGATGCTAGCACAATCGTGTACAAATTTTTTGTTCGTAGTGCCTTTTTTTATCATTTTTAAAGAGTGTTATTGACAATTAACAGATCAATCTAGTCGTCATCATAGTCGTAACGTAATCAGGAATCAAAATTCATAAAGCTGAAATCAAAAGGGAAGCTAAGAAACCTATTTGAATTGCTCAAAATTTTAACTTTTTTTGTTGAATACCCTCATCCATCATTTGCATTGCAAAAACTAAACAAGCCCACAGAAAATACACCCACATATAATAAACACAGTATTATTTACACAAGACATGATCCATTTCATTCGCGATCACATGCATTTTTCCACCTCCAACGTTCAATTATGGAATTGGGTTTATATTAAAAAGTCAACTCCACGAATTAAATTCTAATCGCATCAAGCCATCAACAGCTATACATGGCTAACATGTGGGTGAGCTTTCCTTGACTTCTTGCATTTTTCTGCAATTACTGGTACCTGAAGAGAAGGAAATGGTCGGTGCAGACTGAAACTTATAATTTATAATGGTAAGAATATTATTAAGTTATTATTACATGAAAGAATTAAAGGAAAACAAATAAATTTGGAAGCTATATATATATACACATACTTACATACATGCAGATGTTCCTTCTTCATTAGTCATTTGATACAAGATTGAGAATTCTTCAAGGTCTACATAAAAAAAGATGACGGTACTTTCTCCCGCTCTCTCTATTTTGACTTGCTAAGTTTATCGTTATTTCTTCGTTGTTAAAGGCTAAAACTGTCTGCGTCTGTCCCGACTATATCATATATTCCCTCTTGAGTTTTTTATTTTTATCTGTAATTTTTTGTTTCAGATTATTGAAATGCGTGTACATATGGACTGTGCTGGATGCGAGAGCAAGATCAAGAAAGCTCTCCAAAAGGTTAAAGGTATTTCAATTTTCTAATTATAAACTGTTCTCCATAAACCTTCTTTCTTCATTCATCGAACTTTTGCCCCGTTTGAGCTCCATTTTTCCAAATTATAATGAGGGGAATAGTAATTTTTTGTAGAATGTGCGGTTAAAAAAGAAAGAAATTTGGTAGTTTTACGTGTAATATTATTTTTATTGGATAATGTGTGATTTATAAGTAGAGGAAAAAAAATGAAATTTAATTTAATGGAGGCCAAACCTGAGCGCTCGAGCAAAATTTTAAACTGTCAAGAGATTGGACATATTTATTTAAATTTAATTTTCAACAAGTTAATTAATCATCGTCGCTCATTTATAAAAATTGCACGTGTTGAAACAGGAGTAGACGACATAGATATAGACATGGGAATGCAAAAGGTGACGGTGACAGGATATGCTTATCAAAAGAAAGTGTTGAAAACTGTTAGGAAAACTGGAAGAAGAGCAGAAGTGTGGCAGTTTCCATATAATCCTGAGCTAAGAAATATTAATTCTGCTGGGAATTACAATTATCAGCAGAATTACAGTGGCCCTTCAACTTACTATTCTTCTCAGCCCTCATCCTCTTGCTATAACTACTACAAGCATGGCTACGATGATCATAATTACGTCCCTTCGTACAGCGGTGGCAGCCAAGGACGTTCGACGATTTTTGGAAACCGCACCGGCGATACTTTCAGTGATGAGAATCCTACTGGGTGTTCCATAATGTGATATCAGAGCAGGCAACCTCATACATGGATATCCACTATTTCTCCCTAGCAAGATTATTTTTGGTGAATAAACAAATTTGTATTTTTGTTTGTCTAAGGAAATTAGAAATTGTATGATTTTATATCTTTGTAAAGAAACGTTTACATTATGTATCTTCACTTGCAAGATGAAATTTGTTGTGAATTGTATTCTACTCATATTTGATTATGTATAATTCAATATAAAGTGTTCTTTTTGGCATTCTTAATTTATTTCGTTCGCCGTTGTAGGTTCGTGTCATTATTCTACAAGCATGAGGAAATCATCATAAAGTAGTCATTATCTTATTCCATGTAAAATTTTAAATTAGTTATTATGAAGAGAAAAACGCAATAAAGATTGAATCCATTTGTTAACTTCAATAATTGATTTGGACAAAAATAAATTTCAAGAACCAGCTTCAAATTTTGTCAAGCATGTAGGTACCAAATGTGGTATCAACCCATAGTATTTATATTTGGTCCAAAATTGATATATACAATATGAAATTATACGCTATTTGATTCAATCAAAAAATTTATTTACAATTTAAGTCGAAGCAAAAATTAATTTTAACCACATATTTCATTGGATCGACAACTTTTCAACCACAAATTCCATTAACTTTTATCAAAACCTACTAAAAATCTAATTTTTATCTAAATTAAATAGGGGCTATATCGGTTATACTTTTGTTAATTTTTCTTCTTCTTTTCCACCGGTTGTGCCCTTTAAAAAATTAGTGTGTGAAATTCGTTGTGACTCCTACAAATATTTTTTACAAGTTCAATCCCATTCCACGTAGAAAAATGCAAGTGATGTACGTCAAAAAAAAAATTAAAAAAAAAATCCACTCATTTGGATATTGATGCTTTTAAAACCGTATTAATTTTTTCACTACATCTTATTTTATTACATTTATGAACTATCAGTCAATATAGTCAATGGTTTTGCAAGACTGGTACTTGACCGCTAAACGAGCAAAATATTATTTCGAAATTCAACTGAAATATATTTTTTTTTTTGGTAAATAAGCAATCTCCTTACTGCCCCATATAAATCATCTTGGGTTCTAGTGGTGGTTTCACCCCCCCCCCCCACCCCCCCATCTTATTCATATAAACCACCCAGCATGCATGCTCCGAACCCCTCTTAAATTCATCTCAAATAATACAACCAGTAACTCTTAACATTTTCAGATTTATCAAGTTTCAGTTTCATTTTTTCTGGAGTACAGTCCCACAGGTATACATATATCAAGAAACTCTTTCTTGGAGCTATCCCCATTTGCATTATCGTTTTTACTTCTATTAAACATAGAAAATTTTATTCTCTTCTTTCTTTTACATCAGGTTTGATTCGCACATTTCAATCTGTTCATCTTTCTGAATACAATAACTTCATTCGTAATCAATATATCAGTTTCATTTTAAAGTCCTAGGAACAAACAAGTCCTTTCTTGAACTTCTTGATATGAAGTTGATCGTAGTAGCCAATTCGGTTTCATCTTCTAGGAAAGAATAGAAGATTGCATATATTTCATATCTAGTTCAGAACACTATTGTGCTTTATACATTTGAATGATCTTCATTTTTTTGGTATATAACATCTATGTTCTTGATTTCTTGATATAGGAGATTAATCCAACAGTCACAGGGAGTCTCTCAAGATTATTTTCTTGAAATCTTCCTGAATCTTGGATCGTTGCCTTGTTACAAGATGTTGCACTTTTTCAAGAAAAAGTAACTCTATAATTTAAAAGCATTATATAATTTTCTTTAGATGATTAGACCAAGAGTTTACTCAATATAATCCTTGTTACAGGGCTCAAGAGGAAGGCTTATATCCGCCTCCTCCCAACCCTCCACAAGAACTTCCAACTGTGGCCCAGCAAGACAACATTGATTTTCAGGAGAATCAAGGGCAGCCTGGTTTGTTTGCGCAGAAGGTACAGAATCCTGGAGTTAGAGGTCCAATAGAAGAACATGCAGTAGGAATGAACCCTCCAACACTATCAAAACTTTTTGGGCTATTCCCCCGAGAATCAACTTGGATTAGAAGAGTCCGGAGGAGTTTCACATATCAAAGACCATAGCAAGCACAGGAACGTAAAGGACCATCTGATTCGTTAGTGCATAAGGTAAATAATCTTGGAGTTGGTGGTCCGGTAGCAGAACAGGTAGAAATGAACCTTTCAAACTATCATTTTTTTTTTTTTTTGGAAATTTCCCCAAGGGAGAACTTGGATCACGAATCCAAAGGAGATCCACAAATAGAAGATGACAAGGTGATCAAGCAGAAGTCCAACCGATTGTTCCAGGATGGAACGAAGCCCATGTGGTTCAAAATGAAGACAATTGGGAAGCTGAAAGTGATGTTGAAAGCATCAATGGATTAAATCCACGAAACCAATAAAACTAAGAAAGAGGTCATAGATAGAGAGTTGCTAGGAAGTGTCTTAGAAAATGTGTGTGATTTAGGGGTGGGGATAAACTCTACTATGCCAACTCTACTACTTGATTCCTTTTCGTAATTACTTAGTCCTTTGCTTATTGATTCCTGCTATGATTTTCTATGATCTACGAATATTATGGTACTCTCCAGTAATTTTCCTTGCTTAAAGGCTTTTCCCCAAGTAATATATCTTCATAAAGTATAATAATATGGAGTTGGACTTTATCTTTTTGTTATGCATTTAATGTTTATTCTGGCACGATTAATATTGCAAAAATGTAGGAACAACAATTCCATCTTTACTGTTTTCTATCCAGGAATCAAGAATTCTAACCTCACAAGTTGTATGACACCGTATAATCATATCAGTAACTTGCATAAAGTTTCCCTGAGGATGATAGGACTAAACTACATAAAAAGTTGAAAAAACAGATAGACTAACTACACACATATCAAGCATCGTCTCAGCGTCACAAGGTCCATAACTGCTCAATCAACTCTTGTATGCTAGACAACTCCTCTTGTGCGTCAATGTATCATTTTGTATGATTCCTTTTCACTTCTACTGAGATGGCAGGAAGACGATATATTCCAGAGTCCAATCGAGCACAGTTAACAAGATTTAGCCTTGATAACTTTTCACAGTTGGCCATGATAGTCTCTACCCCCTCCTTGTTTACCCCAGCTCCTGCAATTGTCAAAACTCTAAGCTGATGTAGATCTCTATTGTGCAAGGAAATGGTGCTCAATGAAAGAGTAAAAAATATTACTTGCTCATAGTATAGTCCTCCTATTGATAACTCTTCCAACTTCTTCCAATTCCTGCTAGCCCTCATAAACCCATATGTAGAAACCCATTCCGCTTCTTACAGCCATAACTTTTTAAGATTTGGTAACCTTACGCAAATTTAAAAAGCAGTAAAGACAATAATCGTAAGACAAAAGAAAGAGAGAATAAAAATTTCCCATGGAAGAGAATTCAGAAAATATGCCGCAGCTATATAAAAACAATATATAAGGGAAGAAAATAATACCTTTTGCCATTGTAAAAGAGGTTGTTATCACTTGTGTAAATATAATATGGTAAAACCACTTCTGTACATAATTCAGACGATCTCTATAGGCAACAGAGCCCAAGATATGCAAAATTCATGCTATCTTCCAATCATGGTAAGTTGCACGAGAGATTGGTGGCTCATAACTGCAAAAGGCATTGATCTGAGTAATCGGAATGACATTGTGACTGAAATCATTGAGCCTCAATCTGACTTGATAATGCATTTGCTGAGGTACCAGAGAGAAAGGTTAGTTTGGTCTTTGAAGCAAGAAGTATCTTCCAACTGAGGCGGCATCCTAGCAGATGATATCGGGATGAGCAAGAGAGTCGAGGCTATGTCACTTGTTCTTAGCAAACAGGTTATTAGCCGAGCAATTTGTGGGTACGAATTACCCTCATCTTCAACCAAGTCCTCCATGAAGTTGGCAGTGGACATGTTGCGTGGTGGCTGTGATGCAGGGGGAAAGTGAGCTTGATCCTTCCACTTTATCATGGAACCAAAAGAAGAGTATCTATCAGTTTTTTGAGTATGATTTTTTAGGGTGAAGATTCTTCACAATGGCTTGAAAGAATAATCATGTAGTACATTCCAAGGCACGTATTAGCGCTTCCTTTTTGTCCTTCACCCGATTAAGTGCACAAGAGATCCAGATAAAGCCTCCAAGATTCAATGGAATTAAATTGATGTTTGTTGGCGTCTATGCACTAACAGCAAACTGAACACCAAGATGTAAGAGAACTTGTACCAAAGTCTTTGTACTTCGATTCTGCAGTATCACAGAGCACAAAGCAAGAAAGAAATGAAGAAGATTTGAACAAAATATTATTTTGAATGAGGACAAGAAGAGACAAAAATGCTTTTAGACATTAATGATGATCTAAGAATACATCAATCCATTTACAGACTATTTACACTTTTTCATAAGGTTACGACATCAATGTACCCTTTTGACTTGTCAGAATGTTAGACCTGAGGCTTTGAATTATAGTTTTTCAGTTCTTATCCATAGTTCAGCAGATAATTTCACACACCAAGCACTGGGATGCTATGGCTGGAGTGAGCATCATGGATCCAGCCAATCAATAGCTGGTCCATGATTACCCCTCGGGCCCTCTCTCAAAATCAGGGTTCAAAACTGAAACAACTGCAGTTTCATCTGGTTCAGCTCCTGATGCTACCACAAACTCCTTTGGTTTTTCTTTGATTCCATTTAAGAACCCTTCAAAGTTGATTTCATTTACAGGCATGATCACCACCTTCCACAATGGGAAATTGCTTGTCAACTTGGAGTGCGACTTTTTTATAATCTGTACAAGGCACGTTTTTTACACTTGTCCTATAGAACCATATCAAATACAATTATCAGAGAGTGCAATATTTTGTACACTAAGAAAATCCACACACCATACGGATGGTGGGATTCTGCCAACCTCTCCATGACAAACATCTCTTTCTCCTTTTCAATTAAGTCATGCACCTTCTGAGATTGTAGTATAGAATTTTAGGCCCTGTTCTCTTTACCATTTTCAAGTCGTTTTCTATTTTCAATTTTCCAAAACAGCGAAAACGCNAAATGATAAATTTGTCGTTTTGAGTGTTTTAAGTTATAATCAAGTCAAAATTTTCAAAACTTGTTTTTGGTGTTTTCAAAACAATTTTTCAAAATGTCATAGAGAACGCATTTTCAACAATCTCAAAATGGACACTCAAAACACAAAACTCAAAATGAATTCAAAACTCAAAACACAAAACTGAAGCACAAAGAGAACAACCCCTTATAATTTCGGAAATCTTACCATTTTCAAAAGAAATTTTTTTCTTTACTTACTTTCAAGTTATGCCGTCACCTAGAGTTAGCGATGGTGATAACTGTAGTCAAGTTTGACTCCAGCCTAACTATACTGGCAAATATCCAACTTCGGATTATAATCAGTATCGATCCAGTTTCTTGGCAAAACAAATGGGACAAGCCGATAAATGGATAGACAAATATCCCAGCCATTGCCACCCTAAGAAAACAGATGATTTATTCTAGCAAACTTGGGGATCAAATATACTTTCAATCCCAATCTTGGCAAAGGTTGTGCTGCAGTGATACCAATTAGGCGTTATACATAGCTGCAGAACCTTTCCTGTGAAAATGCATTTCTAATTAAAGATATCATGGGACACTGCCAAAAAAAAGCTTACATAAATTTTGACATTTTGCCATGTGGCATTCTGCCATTGGATTTCACTTGCAAAAAATGGTTTTTGCAGCCACTTATCTGCTGTCACCACTGCAGCTGTAAACAAGGTGGGCAAATCTCCCTGTACAAATAGATAAATCCTTTGAAATTATATGGGTTTTGGTGCCAAGACTGTTAGCGTGGTATTGTAGTAAGAATCTAATGTTACATAATAAACATTGCTGTTTTAAGTGCCGGGTTGGAGGGTTGACACGAACGGTGTAAAAATATCATATGATTAAACCAACATAGTTTTCCACAAAATTTCCCCAAAATATCTTGAATCGCATTTATTTCACATAATTAATTAATTACATTTCACAGCCACCATCTGAGGCACTAAGCAACAGCTATGGCAACCAATTTTGGTCCAAATACGTTGGCAACCACCCAGGTGACGACAGGTTGTAGCTTGATATATGCCGGAGTACAAACCATCAATAATGTAAATTATACAGAACATATTAGGGAAAAAGAAGAAATCTGGACAGGTGAGAGAGCTATAAGTTGAAATGAGCTTCATCCTTATTCTCTTGAAGTATAAAGTCTTTATTTTCTCTCTGTTTTTTCCATTATTTTTGGACAGGCATCTCGTCTGTCACTTAGTTGACTATGCATTGAATCATAGCTATTGCCCAGGCTCATCTATGTGTCATGGTAACTACGCATTGAATCCTTGCTATTGCCCAGGCTCATCCATGTGTCATGGTAACTGTGAATCAGGTTTCATATGATCTGAATCTGCATCCAATATAATGATAAACCTTAATAAAACGTTTGCTCATATCTTACTTCAGACAACTAAATTATTTATCCATAAAACACGAGATTAGTGCATCAGGAAGATGGGGAAATTGGCACCAGTGGTAGCCTTGGAGCCCAAAGACGGATTCCGTCCAAAAAACCATTAAACGGTCACATAATTTGCACTTGATATGATTGAGGGGCATACAAAGGAAAAGAAAAGGAACTACATACTAAGCCTCTGTTTGGATACAAATTTATAAATGGTTTATAAATTGAGTCCAAATCAAATATTAATTTCAGCCACACATTCATAACTATTAATCATCATTATCCGCACATTTCGTCGGACCCACTATTATTTCTCTTTATAAACCATTTATAAATTCTGCCAAACGAAGGCTAGGCCTTTTCCTTATTATATTTGGACTACATGAATCCTTTTCCACTCCTCCTTAAGCTCATTGCAAAAGAAAAAAAAAAGTCATAATCATCCCCACACCCACCCCACCCAGTCCATCCCCCTGCAACCCCATCCACACCCCGTGCCACTGTCCCCTCAGAATATATCATGGCAAGTCACTTTCTTCCTGCCAAGAATTGACCTGATCATTTTCTCTGGTTTTTGTAGAAACAAGAAAATATTAAATATAGCTTGCTGATTAATCTCTTGAATTTGTGAGCTAAAATAAAGGGAAAAAGAAGTAGTTGTGCGGTGCTTAATAAAACATATAGTATTATCATTAGCATTTTGTTTTGATCCTTTTCTTGGATCATTATGAGTAGAGAAAGAAGCTGTAATCTTTTCTTTTCTTAATTTCCTTTTTCTATTTTTCTTTTTGTTTCACCAATATTACTTATGTTTATACATGTTAACCCTCAAACTATATGTCATGCAAATCACCATGGACCCCATAAGTGGCGACCCAAATATCAAGAAAAATAAGTTAGGGACCAAGTGCCAACTTATTAATGTTGTGGACTTTCGGTGCCAATTTCCCTGAAAGGTAACTGCATTCTGATTTAAGGGTTCTCTAATCCATGCTTAATTCACTTTGTGATCAAAACACTTGAACTGATACCTTAGCCATTATGTGCTTGTTTGGGAAGTCATTAAATTATAATCTAAACTGATCAAACATACTTTTTATCCACACATTTTGTAGTATCCACAATTACGACCACTTATTATCCACGCATTCCATAAGACTCACCGCTTATAGTCTCTTCAATTTTAATTTAGAAACATAACCTAATAGACCATCTGATTGAATCTACCTGCCTGATCAGTAATTCTTCCACAATCATGACCTGAAGTAAAAACTAAAAGGCATGCTTATTTTCAAATATTGAGGAAACAATCAGGACAACTAAAAAATTATTTTCAGGCTCTTAACTTTTATTACATAAATATAATAGTACATGTCTAGAAATAAATCCAACTTTCTGTAATGCACTTCAATGTTTAACAATGAATTCAAATAGCTCATACCTTGGTGCTTGGGAAGATGCATGTTATGTGGAGTCGATAGAGGTCCCGTGGCTGCTTGAGAATACCCTGCTGCACTCTGAATGGTGTCCTAAAACAAGCATAGAAGGTAATAAATAATTAAGAAGGTGAATAGTAGAGCCAAAACCAAAGCCAAAAGCGGAAGATGAGAAAAAGAAACACAAATAGAGACGAACAGTTACTAAAAATTGCATCAAGCAAGCTTTTTGGTTGCGAGAGTACAAGAGAGAGATTATTTTGCAGTTTCTTCCCTGATGTGCAAATGACAACGTTCATACAGTTAAGTGCATGTTTGGTTCGTAGTATTGGAGTACAAATTTAAGCTTCTTTATTCGTATGGTACTATTGAATCCTCCATACCAAACATGACAGCAAAGGCACGATAATATTGAAATGCTCAATTATCTTCAGATGCCTGAATACACTGATAAAATCCATTTGAAAGAAAAACTAATGGATATTCACTGTATTCCTAGCAGGTCAAGGTTTGTGTCTTACTGAAATGGGATACAAACATACAAGAGGTCCCGCTTGTCCTGCAATAACCTGAAGGCATCAATTGGTAAAAGATCAGCCACCCCATTCAAAATATTGTACCCTATTACAATGACACTGCAGTAAATAAGAGTGTAAACAACCATACTATATACATTTTGAGAATTTGGATACACGTAAGCAGTCCCAGCTTGAAGGCTATGATACTGACTGGCATATCTAAGTAGTTGTGTGCTGCTTAAGACTTGGCCAACAACCTACACATGGAAAAAGAAACAATGATAAATATTAGCAGCATCAAATATTTTGGAACACTGCAGCTTTCAGCACCCTTTCCAAAACAGATAGATAAAAGTAATGAATAACCTAAAACAAGTGTCATTGACCAATGAATTGGCTAGGAAGAAAGAGATGGGAAAAGAATCAAACTGATACATCAGAGTTTTGCAAATGGAGATAACATTAATTTAATGATTAATGTTTTCATGAAAAATAGAAATAAACTTGAAATAGGAAAAACTATAATTTACAGTTATATAAAACAGCAATGCTTACAGGTTGGGCGTATGATGCATCACTGCTGCCATTTCTAATGATGACATCATTGTATGGGATAAATGTCATAGGCAGAGAAGAATGAGGAGGAAACAAACTGCTGTCCTCTCCGTTTTCTGCAGTAGCAACTGGTACCATGGCATAGACTTCTGGCATGTAAGCTACATTTGCTTCTGTTTGCACTGCAGGAGTCACTGACCAATGGTGCAACGGCGAGGGAGAAAATATTTTTGCTTGAGGATTGAGCTTGAATTCCTGAAAGAGAAAGGAATACATGACAAACATTGTGAAGTATATAGTGTGCTCAACTTATATCAGTTAATTTACATTAACAGATGAACCCTTTTTTTTTTTTGTTTAATTAACTCGAGTTCTTATTTCTACATCTCAAATTCAATATTCAAATTATGACAAATATTCCTGAAAATTATTGAATAAACGTTTGATAAAGGATAATAATTCGGCAAAAAGAGCAATGGAACTTAAGTATCCAATATAAAAAAAAAACCACGATCTTTGCAAAGGTGATTTAGGTTTAGACAATTTTATAATAATTTATAAACTGATAACTCATATGTTAGGCTAAAACTTAAACAATCCCGAAAATCCATTTTACCTTAGCAGTTCTATTTAAATTGGAACCTTTTGGAGGCACTGACAGAGTAGAAGCAGAGGATGAACTTGGGTTTGACTCTGAAGAAACAACCACAGTTGGTGAGTCAGCTACAGAAACACGAGATGAAAGAGCATTTGGACTTTTAGTCTCTTCTGAAGAGGCCCCCTTCTGATTCTGCATATCCAGTTTGACCATGGAGGCAGCATGACTACCAGAAGATAATCCTTTCAGTGTTTTTTGCATATCCATTTCCCCCAATATATTCTCCGCAGCAGTTGATTGAGATGGACAAGCACCCACTATACGCAAAGACATAGAACTATGTGAAGCAAGAATAAAAGAAGTATGGAAGGACCCACAAAGTAGAAAATCAATAATCTCAGCCCAGTAGAAGGAATGGATAGGTAGGAGCAAGGATAACATTCATAGCAAGACTCGGTGAAGTTTATCATCGCTGGACTTTCTTTCCAGTAACGATGCTACTGCATCCAAACAGCAACTAACAACATCCTACATTCAGATACCATCAACCAGAATGCTTTATTCTAAGAATCCCCTAAAACTACCAAGCTCCGAGTATCCACTCGTGCTGCAAGTTAGCTTAATGAATCCTGGTTAATCTCTGATAAATGATAGTGACTATAATGTGGCGGTCTTTTGTTGGGGCCAAGACACTGTTTTAATTAGACAGTGAAATAAAAGCATGTTGCTTATCAACCAAAATAATAATAATAATGTGATGCGGACATCATCGAGATTGAGATTTATTTTTATTGTTATTGGATTATTATTTATGTTTCTAATTGTTGGGCTTGTACTAGCGGGTTTACCCAAACCCATCA
>CAIGRP010036249.1:0-14029 GCA_903798385.1 Fraxinus cuspidata
GTCTTTCAAACATCTTTCAAGCTTTCTAGTGTTCGCCCCCTGCACTAGCCATTGTAATTTACTGCTTTCAAGAATTGTAATTTCTAGCTTTCAAGCAATCAATGATCAAGTTGTTTCCAATGCATTTTAATTTCATGTTGTAAGGTTTTTACAAATTGTGATCAAATTTTACTTTCGTCTCGAAACGACCGAGAGTAGGCGGAAGTAGTCTAGCGGAGCAGACTACTATCGCACGGTGTCCCTTTCTGTGTCAAGAAGAAAGGCACCCCGTGAAACCAAGTTTGGTCAGTTTAGATTGTGTTGGGTTTCAACTGTTATTGGGTTAGTTTCCATTTGAATTATTGTCAAACCAAATATGTTGGGTTGTATTTGGGTTGGACTAAAAACCAATCCAACACAACCCAACCCACGCTCAACCTATTTTTGGGTAAGGCGGGCATGTAATATTGTACACGGGGAGAAAATAGAAAACCTAAGGTTGATCCCAAAAGTTGCAACAACATTTCAAATTGATCCTTAAGTTTATTTATTTCCAAAATTCGTCATTACAATTTCTAAACAATTCTAATCTATGTGAGATTAACGTCAAAATCCATGCGCACACTGTTAATGCTGCCGTTGTTTACTAGCAGAACGTTTAGTTCCATCACTATGAAATCCTGAATTCATGTTTAAAAAATGATTGGAAAAGCAAAGAAATCCATTTGGCTTCCAATTGATTTTACGCCTAATTCAAATTTGATTGCACCACAAACTTTAATTATTACACTTACATTATAATCACACTACAATTAAAATTTAGTTTTAATAAATACACCACAACAAATTTACAAATATACTCCCAATCAAATAAAAATTATAAATGAAAAAAAAAAAGATATTGTGGTGTACTCGTCATCTCAATACTACTACTTATTTTTCTCATCCTTTCGACACATTCCGAAATTTTTTATTATGCTGAAAAGAGTTTCTGAAACTATTATTTTTTAATTATTTTTTCAAAGAAGTGGAAGAAGAAGAAAAGGGGAAGTTAAACTCTATTGTGGTGTTACTAGGTGCATCCGGAAGTGGGAAATCCACCTTATGCGATGAATCAAATTCCAAAAGGCATCATTCTATCCTCAGAAATGGTTTCTGGACATTTTTCTGCAAGAATATCCATTATGGGATTTGCCGACTCCGAAGTTAAGTTGCAATGGATTGTGAGGAATCTGGGGTGAATCTCACTGAATCTTCCTTCACGTTTCTTCCAGAAAAGAATAGAACCCAAAACATTATTAGGTTTACGTTCGTGATGAAATAATAATTTATTTTATTAGAATTCTAATTATTTAATTTTACTTAACACTATTTAAGTAAATAATAAAAATGTTAAAAATAGTGGTGCACTTAATAATTTTGGTAGCGATATTTACAGTGGTGAATCCAGAATTTCGAGTCAGCATGGGCGGCCGTTGACCGTCAATCGTTGGTAGCAATAAAATATTAAGAGCCCCGTTTGATGCTTTTTTTTTTTTTTGCAAAAAATGCATTTTGAAAATAGTGATTTGATAGAGAATGTGCGGATAAAAATAAGGAAAATTTTGAATTTACATCTAATATTATTTTATTGAAAAATGTGTTGTTGAAAAGAAGAGAAAAAAAAAAAAAAAAGAATCAAAACAGCCCACGGGGTCTCATAGCAAGAGTAGAACAATACCATTAAGAATATACATGTAAGATTCTTCAGAGTGAGCAGATTGGACACGTAAAGAAATATATATGTCTCACCAACCCCGGCCATTGCCAACAACACACTAACTTTTTGTACTTGGCAATAGCAATTTCCATCAAAAGTTAGATTTCTCACCCAAAGCCAAAGCGAGCGTTCTTCACTATATAAACAACAACACACAGCGCCGACACATAGATCTCTTCCATTTCCTATCGTGCCATACCTCTGTTTGATAGAAAATGGCCGCCATCTCAGCCGCCGTCGCCCCCAATTCCCTCCTCCTCAAATCCACCGCACAAATCGCTGCCTTTCCCACCACCCTCTCTCGCTCATTTACCGACGCCACCATTGTCCACAAGCGCATCACCTGCTCATCCACCACCCTCCAAACTCCGGCAGCCGCCACCACTTCCACAGATCGCGTGTTTAACTTTGCTGCTGGTCCCGCCATCCTTCCTGAGAACGTCCTACTCAAGGCCCAATCGGAGCTATACAACTGGCATGGATCTGGCATGTCTGTCATGGAGATGAGCCATCGCGGTAAAGAATTTCTCTCCATCATTCAGAAGGCCGAGTCAGATCTCCGGACCTTGCTAAACATTCCGAAGAATTACTCCGTTCTCTTCCTCCAAGGTGGCGCCACCACCCAATTCGCCGCCGTCCCCCTCAATCTCTGCAACCCTGATGACCCCGTCGATTACATCGTCACGGGCTCGTGGGGAGACAAGGCCTTCAAAGAAGCCTCCAAATACTGCAAGCCAAAGACCATTTGGAGCGGGAAATCAGAGAAATACGTCAATATCCCCAGTTTTGGCGCCCTTGAGCAAACGCCTGAAGCCAAATACTTGCACATCTGCGCTAACGAAACCATTCACGGGGTCGAATTCAAGGATTATCCAGTTCCGACTAATGGAAATTCGTTGCTTGTAGCTGATATGTCATCCAATTTTTGCTCCAAGCCAGTGGATGTGAGTAAATTTGGGGTGATCTACGCAGGAGCCCAGAAAAATGTCGGTCCATCTGGGGTTACAATTGTGATACTAAGATCGGATTTGATTGGAAATGCGCAACCAAATACTCCTGTAATGCTAGATTACAAGATCCACGCCGAGAATAATTCACTTTACAATACGCCCCCTTGCTACGGTATTTATATGTGTGGGCTGGTGTTCGAGGATCTCATTGCTCAGGGTGGATTGAACGAGGTGGAGAAGAAGAATGTGAAGAAGGGACAGATTTTGTATGACACCATTGACGGGAGCAAAGGGTTCTTTAGGTGTCCGGTGGAAAAGAGTGTGAGGTCATTGATGAATGTTCCATTTACTTTGGCAAAGCCGGAGTTGGAAGCTGAGTTTGTGAAGGAAGCAGCCAAGGAGAAGATGGTGCAGTTGAAGGGGCACAGGTCGGTTGGCGGCATGAGAGCTTCAATATACAATGCTATGCCTTTGGCTGGGGTCGAGACGTTGGTCGCATTCATGAAGGACTTCCAGGCAAGGCACGATAATTAGGAATTGAATTGGATTGGATAATTCTGTCATGATGAGATTATTGTATGCTTATTCGATTTTGCTTGCTATCTTGTTTGTTCTTATTGTCCTTATTAGTAATGTTTGTTTCAAGTTCTTGTTTAGGCTGTGGCTTTTTAGTCATATTTTTTTTTTGAATGTCCACTATGAAAATGAATGTTGTCACTTGCTGAAGTTTACCAATGAAAGAATAAATAGAGAAGTTATCAAGTTCAATTGGTTCATAGTTTCCTTCCCGAGTATCCTGGTGTGTGTGCGCATTTGTGTACATGGTTGTTTGACATTTGGTCCCAAAAAATAGTGGATTCTCCGGTCGTGTTCTAGGTGATAAAATGGCTTGATTGCGTCTCTCCTATTAGTTATAGCTTCTGTGCATCTTTCCTACGTCAACCAGCCTCCAAAGATTTGCCCTATACTAGGTAGGAAGCAACTAGTAATATTTGTCTACAGCTCGTGCGGACAAAAATTGAAGATGTTAAGAATTACAAGGAATCAGTCAAGGGTATGTGTACTAATCATCCACCTACTCACCAACCTCGCCATTACCAACTACAGAAATTGACCTCTCTGATTGTCTTTTTCAGGTCTGAAACTTCCACATTTCAAATACTGAATTTAGAAGTCCCTCGTTTTAATAAAAAAATTGACCTCTTTTCATCAGACCCTTAATGATAGCTCTGCCGGAATTAATAGTTTTTGTAGTGATGAAATCATGAAATTCCAGCCATGTTACTTACATGTTTTGGTCTATCTATAAGACTAAAGATGATAGATAACTAAATGAAGTGATGAAGCAATAGCCTGCAAAACTAAATTGATTAATAAGAAGCTAAGATGAAAGTGAATGAGGCAGAAAAACACAAATGGAGATTATGAGTGAGTTATACTTGGAAACTTACATCACCCCGAGTTGGATCTAGGCAACCTTACATAAGTCTCTACGCAACTGATGTTGTATCTCTGTAAACCTTTGCTGCTTGCTTCAAGAAACTAATGGGAGGCAAAGGGATATGATTGGCAGCGCGCACACAGAAGGACCCACTCATTGACCTCCTATAATTGGCTGGCTCATGGTACTTCTTACTGTTTGTTGTTGGAGTTCGGAGGAGAAAGAGGAGTATGTGAAGTCAAGGTTACATCATTTATGCATGTACGGGCAAATTTCTACAGACAATTGCAAATATGGAATTACCTCCAACTCCAAACAAGAGTAGAAGAGATTGGAGGCTAATGACCTTTTTTGGCAATGGTCGGGGTGAACGCTTTTATTTTCATCATTTTCTATTATAATCACGTGTCACCAAATCCTGTTCACCAGCAATTATGGACTTAATACTCATTCCTCATACTCCAAATTGATCAAAGGTTTTGGTTAGGCCGACTATTAAGGTTCATGCCTTGTGCAGTAAATTATTGATTTGGCTCCTAAATCTTTAACAAACAATTAAACAAATGTTGTAATTAGCATGAAAGAGAAGCCAAAAGCCAGTACAAGTAGAGAGATTCAGAATTCTACAGGAAACAAACGGCAGAGCAATTTATTTTCCCAGCTTTATTTCTTTCCCCAGTCTCTAGGAAGCAAATCAGTGCCAGCGAAAATGGGAATAATTCAATTGTAGTGAGCGAAATGTTAACAAAAAGTAGAGCAATTCAATTTTTTTTGGAAAAGAATAGACAGCAGGTGGATCTTTGGTGCTGCCGAACAACTGCTATAAAAAAAGTGAAGTAAAACACGGGTGGTGTTACTGTCCATCAGTCTAGAGCTGCTATAACTGCATCAACAACTTGTTGAGTGGTGCTATCTCCACCAAGGTCTTTCGTCCGGTATTTTCCCTCTGCAATAACATGTTTTACTGCAGTCTCTAAACGATCAGCAAATGATGGAAATTGGAGATGTCTCAGCATCATAGCAGAGGAGAGAAGAAGAGCAATTGGGTTTGCTCTCTTTTGCTCAACCAAATTTGTGTTTCCTACATTCCCAGCCGAAGCACCTTGCTCAAAAACAGCATAACCAGCCCCAGCATTCCCTGCAAAAACCATGTCCTTTGGTGTCACACAATAATAGACCTTCATGAATACAAAACAATTTTCATAGCATTTTTGGGCACCTAACACTCCTCCCCAACAACCCAAAGTGTTGGGGGATTAGAACTATCTCAAAAGTAGATGATATCCTCTTGCCTTGCTGAAGATACTGAATACCCAGAGAGTACTTGAGTTGATATCAGGAAGAGTCAATCTATCAAGCCCAGAGTTGAGTTTTGCAATGATATCAACTTTGAGCAGATAGCTACAATTAATTTATCACTATCCTTTCATCTTTGCCCCCAACACAAACCTAAAAATTGAAAAGCACATCCATTGTTCTGAAAGTAGTAAGGTCATAATAATTTTGAATTCAACTTTGCAACACTCTACTCTTCAAGATCTTCGGATTTGGTTCTTAAACAAATTCTAGCCCATTCCATCGTCCTCTTTCACACATAAGTCTGAAAACCAAACGTGAAGACCCACTTGGTCCATGGTGTTTAAGAGTCATAATAGCAATGAAACCCTATAAATTGGACTTCACTGTGTACACAATGCATTGCGAAAGGAAATCATAAAACAGAGTTTGTTTTAAATGAGATCCCTTGATCCCTGGAGGATATGTTTCTCACAACACTTACAGAAGTGAGTGAGGATTGATCCCTGGAGGATATGTTTCTCACAACACTTACAGAAGTGAGTGAGGACAAAGAAAAATATACTTATGTTGTGTGCTTAATCGCAGTCGCGTCTGGGGGGCACCTAAATGTGGGGAAAAAATTTTCATGTGTATTTTTCCTTTTTATATAGTAGACCAACCCAAAATATGATTTAGCACACCCAAATACAGTTTTCTATCTCCAACCCCAGACATGGTGCTATGTATGTTACAAGGACACACTGACACATGATCATTCAAAAAAGTAGAGAATGGAGATGTAGACTTAAATTCTTTAACAATTTTATATATTATATTTATTTTTTGTACTTTTTAATAGTGGAAACGTCACATGCCATATGGGATTCTTACTCGAGGATTGTCCATATAGTATCCCTCTAGTGTTAGAAATTTAAAGAACATATAGAAAATTGGACATGGCATGTGACTCATTAGACATATGTCATGAAGTGTCCAAGGAATGTCAGTGTACGACACGTCACTATACTGTTGAACACGGATATGCGGCCAAATAGAAGTGTCCATGCATTATAGTATGGTGTAATGCAAGGACCTTAGAGCTACAACCTATCCATTGTGAAGGCTGCGCATGCTCTCTTTGGCACACAACTCTCATTTACTTATGAATGGAGATAAAATTGCATTAGTAACTAATTACTCTTGGATGCTTTGCTCACAGTCTTTAGGTGTAGAGGACAGGTCTTCTTCTATTTGCACTCTCCCCACTATAAGTTATTTTTTACTATCAGAATAAAAGAAAGAGAAAAAGTATGGTCCAAGAAATGAAAAGATTCTTCCTATTGTATTCCTAAACCAGTATACATATTCCTCTGAAATTCAAGAAGGCCCCACAACACCACAGCAAATTAGTGGAAAGGAAGACAAAAGGACTAGGTACAAACCATCCTGTAATGGCAGCACTAACTTTTCAAAATCACAACCTTCCTATTCCGTTTCATAACCAATTGCAAATACATTTTGATGAAGAAGTCCAGGAAACACACTACTATTCTATGTGCCTAGCAAAACAGAAGGGATGAAAACAACTAACTACTGAACATAGAATGACAGTCCTTTTTCAAAACCACGACCTTACAGTTATTAGCCTAGCATGAGTGAGCCTAATTTGAACAATATCAAGCCATCTTTCTTTAGGCAGTGGCACCAGTCATGTGAAAAGGCAGAATCCCATTGTACAGATATTCCTTTAATTGTTGAGTCTCTCTTTAATTGATCAATCTGAGTTTTTCCAAATCCACATAACTAATGGAATCCAAATGGTTTTGGGATTGACAAGAAGACATTCAGCAGGCTAGAACCCATTAACTTGAGCAAAACTATATCTTGAATGTTTGATGATACATCACATTTCTTTATTACATATTAAATGATAGCCTCACAATTAATGAGACCCAGACATTCCCCTATCAAAGTATTACAGAAATTGCAAGTGAGGACCAAAACTGGAAGAAAACAACAGAGTGGTATTTGGTATATCATATACGATAGCTTAACAAGAATGTTAAGCCAAGTTGTCAGGCAGTTAATTCTATGTTACCTAGCATGTGCATTATAACAGTTCGTGGAAAGGCAGCGGAAAAGGCAATAGAAAGACATTCCATCACCTATAACAAAATGTGCCAGAGTAAGTGGAGCCTTCTTTTGCCTACACAATTGCTGAAATTTTAAGACTCTAATCGTTCAATTGTATGTACTAAATGATAAGAATTCTGCAATCTAAATAAAGGGAAGTATACCAATTGTCATGCAAAATGTTGGTTTACAATTCCCCATCTCAGAGTTATATTCCTAGCAAAGATTAAATTTAGGAATTTAGAGTTCCAAATTATCCCATGGTATCCATGAAATAATTTCATTAGGTTTCTATTTTCCAACAAAAGATGGATAAAGTAGCACAGATAGTTCAAAGTAGGATCATTTAAACAACTTTACCTCCAGGCATAACTCCAGTGCCACCTGCTATACCAGCAGCTGTATTTGCAACCAGATTGCCATAGAGATTTGGTGTCACCTAGGAACAAATGCACGTGTGTTAGAAACAACATTTCTTTTTGTTTTAAATATAATCACATAACAGAAAATGGCAAAGAGCAGAAAGTTCAATTGTAATGATTGCCAGCAAAGTAATGCAGAAGCATTGACATTGTAATGTTCCAAAAGCACCTAAAACACCGCTTGTATGTTTGTGTATTGTTGCTAATAACTTCATAATTAAGTTTTTTGCTATCTCTACCCCCACCAAAAAAATTCTCCAAGTTTCTCTAGGGTGTATACATGTTCACATACATATCTTAGGTGATTTATCAGAACTTTGGTTCCACATGAACAATACCAGATGTATGATTCATTATTTTGGTGCATCAGCAAACACTATATGAGACAAACACTAGTGGATAATAATATGATAAAAGCTCCGCCCTGCCAAAAAAATAGCCACAAATAAATCATATGCTTAAATATATGAATGTGTGCATATATTATCCTTATGCCTTGCTCTTTTAATGACATTGACCTCTATACCCTTGTCAATTAAAGAATGATACTCCCTCTGTCCACAAAGGCTATCAGGGTTTCAATCGGGGGCTCTAACAGCAGAATGATACTCCCTCTGTCCACAAAGGCTATCAGGGTTTCAATCGGGGGCTCTAACAGCAGAAGAATGATAGCTCTGTATGCTTCCTGGTGGTGGGAGGAAAAGGCTCGACTCTCATGGGCCTCTTTTGCTCCACGGTTCATTATATATGCATAAAGAAGTTTGTTAGTTAAGACTCGAGACTATTGAGATAGTTAAATTTTTATTAACCAACAATCACCGTAAATCTTCTCCTCAGGATTGACAATAAGCTGTCTAACCATTTGTCTGCATGGCAACATTTTAAGAAAAGTCTAAAAGCACTAGCAAAAACAGAGAGAGATTCAAGCCACATACCATGACATCAAATTGCTCAGGCTTGGAAACCAGTTGCATGCAGCAGTTATCCACAATAATCTCATTATACTTGATCCCAGGATATTTTGTGGCAACCTCTCGACAAGATTCTAAGAATAAACCATCGGCGAGCTTCATGATATTGGCTTTGTGCACAGCTGTCACTTTCTTTCGGCCGTTTAAATAAGCATACTCAAAAGCATATTTTGCAATGCGCTCAGAACAAAACTTTGTTATCACCTACAAAAGGCCCAACATAAAAAAATGAACTTCTCAGCTAATGCACAGTAGAACGTATATGCCATCACATTGTCAAGGAAGAGAAAACGTTAAGACAGAGAATATAACATAAACATTGAGTAACAAGTCATGCCAAAAGCTTCTATTTTTATTTATGACCATTTCTGATTATTCCATCAAGTCACCAATTCCAATAACAGCCAAGTTTCAATCAATAGAATCTAATTCACATGACAATTAACTATCACAACAGATATCAACGTAAAAAAAAAAAAAAAAGCTTAAAATATTCAGTTATTTCCATTCGAACTTATTCACATATATTTGCTTTACATATTTGAACAGATCAATAATCCTCTAAAATCCAACTGTCAACTTCAGTTTGGATCTCATATATAACACCATTCTTTGCATTCATAATTGATATAATAAATTCAAGTAAGTTTTTCTATCTCACAGAAGTAACCAGATAATGAAATCAACCCAAATTACACAAAATCCTTAGAAGTCACAAACAAATTTAAAGTAGATTATTGCCTTGAGGCTTTCGACAACACCAGGAACCACCTCATGCTCTAGTCCCGAGTATTCCCCTTCAGTATTCTCCCGAATAACTACTATATCAACATTCTCATGGCGTGTTGGGAGCCCTGGTAGATTAAAGCAATTGACGAGGGACGCGTAAAGATCGAGCTCTTTCCTGAGCTGCATATTAAGAGAGCTCACGCCACCGCCTACAGGGGTCATAAGGCCGCCCTTCAAGCAAACCTTGTTCTTCCTGATGGAATCCAAAACTTCTTGGGGAACCTGCTTCATGTCGCCGTGCACCTCATACTTCTCGAAATGAACCGGCGCGTGCATAGCCTCCATGACCTGTTCAACGGCGCCAGTCACTAAGGGCCCGATGCCATCGCCCGGAATAAGGGTAACGGGTCGGGGCGCCCCATCGCCTGGACGGGGCATGTAGGTTACGGATCTTTGGGAGGATAAGAGATTAGAGGAATTCGGGCGGTGAGTGATGACCCGTTTCAGGATGGAGAAGGATCGACGGGACATCTTTCGGGTTTGTATGTGATCTGGGATTGGATCCAAGGGTTGTCTGTCAAATTTTGGGTGGCGATTGAACTAGTCAGAACTCAGAAACCCACCATAAATTTGCAGTGCGCGTGGGAGAGAGTCAGGGAGGGAGAAGTCGAGCAAAGAAAAGGCGAAATAATTGTTTAATGAATAGAAATTTCTCTAATATTAGATTTAGATTGGAACTTTTAAGGGCGATTTTTTAAAATTGGTGATTTTTGTGAATTTTATGTACTTTAAGTGACTTTTATGAATTTTTTTAAGAGTTATTAAAATTCTTTTATTGATTTTTGTAGACTTTGATTAAAGATTTTTAACTGAAAAATTATAAATTTTTTTACTATCGAATTAACATTTTCGAGAACTATACACATAAAACAGCTTCCTCATCTTCAAGGTCATCCCTACCCTCGTTCTTCTTCTTCTTCTTGCATTGTATTGCTATTGTAATAATTGTGACCATGATAGAGAGACACCAACAGCATTGCAAAGGAACCTGTTTCAATTTTTAAGTTTTTTTCTCTTCTTTCCCGAAACCAAAGTAAAGTTGTTCTGTCATAAATATTTTGCAGTAGCTGTGGCTTCAATATCTTGGTAGCATTGACTTTGACACTTAGTTAATCATGAATCTTGTATTCCCCAAGCATAAATTATCAATTTTTTTTATGATTATTATGTATAAAAAAATATTGGAGATGTAGTCGTCGGCTGCCGCCATTTGGTAGCCGGGGAATGCCGTTCAGGTGATGGATGTTTGGACTGGTGGCGATGCTAGGGAGAAATGCCTAGGGATTTTGGTTTGTTTTCAGTTTATTAGGGGACGCGAGCTTTCCTTGCAATTTCAGTTATTTTGGGGGTCTCTCGTCAAATTTAGAAAAGGTATCATTTTAAAGAATGGCCTGTGCTGTAATTTCTAAAATTTGAGGCCCTTTTACATAATTTAATTCAGGGTCAATTTTGTAATTTTGAAATATTAAATTTAAAGTTTTAAAAATGAGTTTTTAAAATTTGATCCAAATATTTTTCAATTTTGACCTAAAATTAAAATTATATTTAAAATTGACGACTTTAATTTTTGTTGAAATATTTGAATGTCGTTTTTATTTGTCCATTTAAATTTCATTTTCATATATTGAAATTTAGTAGCCAATTTCGTTTTCATCGTTTGATGATTGTGATTATTATTGTTAAATTTTTCGTAGACTTCAAGTCTATTTTAGTGCTCCCATTATGAGAAATATTCTGAAATAAAAGTGGGTGATAGCTGCTAAAGTGGCACACTCATTTTTATTTATTTGGTTTTCTTCAAAAAAAAAAATGGACGTTAGCATCGTAATTTTGAATTATTACATATAGTATCTTGCCCAAAGGTGTTATTATATGTGATATTTTTGAAAATTGGTATAAGACAGTTAATAAATTTACTTGGTCTAGAAATCTCATTCTGTCCAAAGGTTTGGTATTTTGAAAATCAATCTGTTTTGTTAACTCACTTCATTATATGTTTTGAGAGTACCTTACATCGTGTTATATTGTTACCCCAAATGTGACTTTATAATAATGCATTTAGGCTCTTACCATAATAATGTTCATTTGGTTTTTTTAGTTACTGACCATCTAATTAGTAGCTCATGTTAATTAGATGTATATGTTATCATCCACTGTCTGTATGTAATATGTTTGGATGATACTAAAATATGTTATTTTTTGTTTCCACAGTTTTAAATGTCTCAACTCTTTCGAGTCGATTGTCTGATATTCCGGATAATGAAAATACTAAAGGTTTAATTGATGTCATAGGAGTGAGATTTGTTGAGCCTAATAAAGCTAAAACTGGAGATATGATGGACAAACTGATGAATATGAGATATGATGGTGCAAGTGGAGCTTTGGCCTTAGTTTGTAATGAGTCTTCTTTTGTGGATGTTCCTTTAAATTCTTGATGGTTAAACTCGGGAGCTAGTATTCATATTGCAAATTCCTTACAGGGGTTCACAAGCAAACAGAGGCCAAGTGAGAATAAAGTAACCTTGTGCGTGTTGTGAATGGAGTTCAAGTGAAAGTTGAGTTCATAGTGAAGTCGTTTTTGGAGTCTGGTTTCTCTCTTGTCTTAGAGAATACCGTTTTTGTACTGACAATGAGACGAAATAGAACTTCTATATCGAAACTTGATACTTCTGGTTTTTCCTTTAATTTTGGTGAAGGAATGGTTGAATTGTTTCATGATTCTCGTTTGATTGGAAATGGCCTCTTATGTGATGGTTTATATAAATTATCTTTGGCTTCTTTTGGTGAAGTCTCATGTGTTGCCAATGTGTCAAATAAAAGGTCTCTAATTCGTGAATCGTCCTCCATGTTGTGGCATAAGCGTTTGGGTCACATTTCAAATGATAGGATGGAGAGATTGGTTAAAATTGAGATACTTCCCTCTCTCGACTTCTCTGAATTTGACACTTGTGTGATTGTATAAGAGGAAAGTTGACTAAATCCACGAGGAAATGTTCCACTAGGAGTGATGGTATTTTGGACTTAAAACATACCGATATCAATGGGCCTTTACCTTCCACCATATGTGGGAACAAATATCTTATAACTTTCATCGATGATTTCTTGCGATATGGATATATTTATTTGATAAATAATAAATCTCATGCACTTGAGAAATTCAAGATTTTCAAAATGGAGGTAGAGAAACAATGTGGGAAAAATATCAAAATTGTAAGATCTGACCGAAGTGGTGAGTACTATGGGAAGTATGATGAGTCTGGTCAAAACATGGGCGATTTTGCAAAGTTTTTACAATGGTGTGTCATAATGCCTCAATACACCTGCCAGGAACACCTGAATAGAATGACGTCTCTGAACAACGTAATCNATATCAAAATTGTAAGATCTGACCGAAGTGGTGAGTACTATGGGAAGTATGATGAGTCTGGTCAAAACATGGGCGATTTTGCAAAGTTTTTACAATGGTGTGTCATAATGCCTCAATACACCTGCCAGGAACACCTGAATAGAATGACGTCTCTGAACAACGTAATCGGACTCTTAAAGACGTGGTCAGGAGCATGATGAGTAGAATAAATTTGCCAGAATATCTATGGGGTAAAGCCTTGAAAACTACTATGTATATTTTGAACAAAGTTTCGAGTAAAGCTGTTGCAATGACACCTTTTAAGTTGTGGACTGGACGTAAGCCAAGTTTGGCTCATAGGATGTCCAGCTGATGTGAGAATTTATAATCCATTCGAGAAGAAATTAGATCCCAAAATCTACTCCTAGTTACTTTATTGGGTACCCAGACATATCAAAAGGATACAAGTTCTATTGTCCAAACAGTGGTACCAGAATTGTTGAGTCAATCACTACTGAATTTCTGGAAAATGATTTTAGTGATGGTGGGAGTTCTGCGTTGAAGGAAATTTTTGTTGAACCGAATCCAATTATTGTTCCAGTTCCTGTTATACAGGAAATAGTCATACCTCAACCAGCTGAAATTGTTAATGAAGAACCTGGGCGCCAGAGGAACTTCAATGTCCTCCACCAACAACGGTTGAGTCTGTTACTGAGCCACAAGTTAGGAGATTGCAAAGGGAAAGAAGGTCTGCATTACCCATTGATTATATTACATATATGTTGGAGAGTGGTTTGAATATTGGGTATATTGTCGACCCTGGTACTTTTAATCAAGCATTGACAAGTCCTGAGTCTCATAAATTGATAAATGCTATGGAAGATGAAATGAATTCTATGGAACAGAATAAAGTTTTTGAACTTGTTGAACTTCTTTCGGGTGCTAAAGCCATAGATAACAA
>CAIGRP010036255.1:0-12149 GCA_903798385.1 Fraxinus cuspidata
ATAAAATCAAATCAAAATTTCTATTTCATTTACTCAATTCAAATTCCATAAAAAGTTAGTAAACTTTAATTGAATTTATTCTCTGTAGGACGGTAACTCTCAACTCATTAATTATATTACTTGTCAATGATCTCATACGCTTGCGGGTTTCGCACGAACAGATCTTAGGAAGGAGATTGGAAGATTAATGATGGGTTCAATTTCACGGGAAAATGGACCTTTAACAGTAGATTATTTGCTATATTTAGGTACTTATGAATACAATAATGGATATGAACTGTGTGTTTCTTGAAATGACAAACACAAGATAAACAATATTCCGCCGATTTCTCTTCAGACAGTTGTTTTGGTTGGTTCAATTTGACACGAAAGACTATACATACTCTCGTCCGCATAAATATACACATTGCCCTTAAAACCACGAAACCTTTAGTGAGCGCCCAACCGGACTGAACGAAACATGACCATCTAGAAAGAGTAGTCGAATATAGGTTGAGCGCTAGATTTAATTGGTGCTGATGGACGAGATTAGATTGAACATTCATAACAAGTTCTTGTTAAAACATATTTGGTAGGACTAGCTTCCGATGAAATTAATGGGAGGTGGATTTAGGGTCTCAATCCGATAACTGGATCAAGATCCGAATCCGATAATCTGTTAATTAAATTAAGCAAATATGGATATATATCTATCCGATTCAATAACAACCCGACCAAATTTGTTATAATAATATTTGTTACACAATTTTATTTTATTTTTTTTCATTTTAAAACTTGTATCATACTTTAGACATAATTTTCAAATGATAAATAACATTAATGACCACGTTAACTACTTTCAATTATTAGATAAAATATTCTTGCGTTATATATATATACCCAATTCATTGTCCAATATAATAAATAACATCAAAACTCTGTTGAACAATAAATCAAGGAACGGGCCGGGCCACATGCCATCAGAGAACAATATCCTAATCCAAATATGAAAATAATTGATCCTTCAATGTCACAATATAACAATAAGTTTCATCTGAACTCACAAACTGTTAACATTGGTCTGTAAGTTCCCTCACAATCCCCCCAACTAATAGTTCCTGCAATTTCTGTTCTTTCTATACAAATTTCAACTGCAGGCTTAAAGATGAATATTCCTTTCAGAAACTTCAATGGTGACTATGACTGTCACTAAAATTTCTAACTCCTATTAATCATAACAAAGGGAAAAGAAGGAAGAATTGGAAGTTCATCTAGGTGAATTATCAGAATCGCCCGAAATCTTCAATCACTTGTTCTTCAAAGCAGCTATTTCCTTTTCTTGCTGTTTCTTTAGATAACTTTGTGCAGTTGCATTCACGATCTTAACGAAAAAACCAATTAGCATGAACCATACTATGGTATTCCAAATGAAAGCGACTGAGAAATCCCATTTCTTCGCCTGATAAGAATATGTAAATTTTTAGTATGTAAATCCAGCATGTTGACTGGCAGAATTTGAGATGAGGAATACCTCGGTCTTTGAAGAAACGTTTGGTTTCATTGCCATGTACTTGTCTTTCATGGAATGAAGCTTGGTGATGAGATTGGGTAGGATAGAGTTGAACCCAGGTACGAAACTGAGAATCCAAATCAATTCATTTTCCATCCAGTCAAGAAGTTGATTGTTGCACACACAAATAATAAACACCGTCTGAAAAAGATGTAACATTTATGAGAATTCTTGTCAAGGTTTAAAGCTTAGCAGTTCAAGTTATGATGAACAGTAGAATGTTTTTAGGGGTGGCCAAAATCCGGTTCAGTCTGGTTCTGAATCTCTGATCGATTTACTTTTCTTCAGACACAAACTGAATCAGTACAAACTGGAAATCTTACACATTGAGACATTGGTTCCATGTTTATGACAAGAACCAAACTGAACCCAAATCAACCAGCTTGCTCCGGTCCTTCAAATAGGCAATTGCATTTTTCATTTCAAAGAACACAAACAGCAATAACGAAAGTTCGGTCAGGTCCATCAAGCATACCCAAAACATTTTTTTGTCACCAAATTGGCCAATCTGTCTAATTTGGGGCATTTTTTGCCCACCCATAATATTTATTCATAAAAAACCCAGGTATTTACGAACCTGTATGTGAGTTTTGACGATTGCTTTCCCAATCAATGTTGCCAGAAAAAATTCCCAAAAAGGAATTCCAAATTGTCCACACATGATTCCCGCAAGATCAAATAAAGGATTTGGCACCTGCAAAAAACCAGTTTGTCAACAAGTGCATATAAACTTCAAAACTGAACACTCTCCCTGGGATTTCACCAAAGGGAAAAAGATAATAACTTTCTTCGCCTTTTTCTCAGCATGTTAGGCTGGTGC
The DNA here is from genome assembly GCA_903798385.1 of Fraxinus cuspidata. NCBI lineage: Eukaryota > Viridiplantae > Streptophyta > Magnoliopsida > Lamiales > Oleaceae > Fraxinus > Fraxinus cuspidata. The sequence continues at coordinate 2,370 of CAIGRP010036255.1, forward strand.
TTAAAAGTAAGTTTGTCAAACTTAAAAGTAAGTTTGTCAAACTTACTTTTAAGTTAGTTGTCTAGCCAAACATGATTTTCAAAGTCACATTTTTAACTAAAATTTCTTTTTTCTAGAAAGTCTCAACTCACTTTTTAGAAAAGTAAATCTTAAGCACAACAATACATGCTATTGTCCAACAGAGTGGTCGAGGTATGAATTCGGTATAAGTAACCACATGCCATTATGCCAAATGCACAACTTAAAAATAGCAGACAATAAACACAATCATCTAAAAAGTACAAGTTGCATGTGATAAATCGCAAACAGGATGGGGCATGAGTAATAAAACTAACCGAAGCAAGAACTAGAATAGTAAAGAAGTTCAAATATTGGGCACGTGACAGGAACCAACGCTTAATTTGATTTAGCTTAGCAGATACAATCCCATTCTCTCCGCTTGAGGAAGCATCCAGTTCTTCCATGGCATCCACTCTGCCACCCGATAAGCTCGCTGTGAAAGAAAATATACAGAAGGTCGGTCCTCAACATGTTAACTAATAGCAAGGAAAAAACTTTTTAAATTAAAATTAAGACACATGATCCATGTAAAATTAATGATCAGCCTCAGAGCTTAGATGCATATATAAAAAAAATAACTTTTTTACTTGTAAGCATGAGGAAGGTAACTTATTCAAACGTTTTTAGAAATAAAAATTTACTTAAAAGTAACTTTAAGTTACTGCATATTGTGCAAACATTTCATACCTGCCCTAGAAATAAAATATGGGGGAAGTTCTCCAAGTGCAGTCCCAAGGCCCCACAGGACTGCCTCTAATTGGACCTGGGGCAATATGCTACCAAGCGGAACCCGTATACCATGTGAAGAAGAAAACAAAGGGGGGCCGAATTCTGCACAATCTTTTCCAAGCCATGAAGGGCCTCTTTTTAATTGTATTGTGTCATACGGAGCACTTTTGACATCTACTCGGCCACATTGCATTGCTTTAATGGTGAATAAGGCAATATGAGGCCCCAAATAGAGAACAAAAGTGTGCAACCCGGATCCTATGAAAAATATAACAGCAATGGAGTGTTTCAATAAATATTGGACGAGATGTTGCTACAAAGACAGCAAGGGTATATGTTATACATCAGAAGAATTCAAATAATAGGATCGTAACCAATTACATATTTTGATGCATTCGACATGAGCGTTTAAAATTCGTCAGGTTGATTCCAATTAAAGGATGAGATTTCTCCAACGTTTTGAAACCAACATGATAATGTTTTGGTGGCAGCTACAGGTCAACCTACCCTGAGCTTACCCATGATCTTAACTAAAACTAGAAATACACTAGGCTTATTCCTAAGCTATAGTTCACGTATACTCCCCTCAACAGTTTCTTGTCAACAATCCAAATGTAACGCTTCTAACTCCATCCCCACCGGTCAACCTGACTTGGTACTCCTCCCTCCCCAATTGGCTGCTCATCCCTAAGGCCATGAATCTTTGGTTCAAACTTGCCAACTCAGGTGATTAACGGGAGTTGTGCTTAAGTCGCATAACTGAGGCAACATGTTATGTTTCTTCTTCTCAACTAAAACTTGGTGGATTGGCGGAGTTATTTATTTAAGTTTTGGTTCAAAGTGAATAATCAACCAACAGCATTCTCAGATTTTATCATCAGCACTATAGAATTTTCCCAAAAGCAATTCTAACATATACCAACTATAAACAATATCAAGGAATCAGATAACAACATGCTTGTCTTAAAACCAATGTAGCTTACCAAGGCCAATAGAAGATGCAACGCCAAGAGCCACCCACCATATTCCAAACTGTATATAATGTAGAACTTCCTCAACATGCTGCACAACATAGGACAAATGTAAGACCATTATCAATGTTAATCTCGATTCGCAAACCATTACCGGAAAAAGTAAAGCAGGAGGTTGAAGTCAGTAACAACAATTTAACAAGAAAACAATCATCCTTTGCCCATAATAAAGCTATGGAATCCGAACTTGAAACAACAAAAAGTGACTTAAAAGAGCTCTTAAATCACTGATTCACGGTTATGTAATGAATTCTTTTGGGAGCATCCTAAAATCGTGCCTCGTAAGATTGCGGCTGCGCGGTACCAAAGGAAACAGCAGACAGATGCTTGTTCATTAGTAGGACAAATCTTCAGCCCCTTCAGAACAAGTTAAAGAAAAAGAAAGAAACTACCGATTTAATTACCTTCTCATGAGGACCATCAATAGCCAAAAGTAGTACCCCGGCTATCGCAATGATGGTACTGAACAGCATAATCCAACCACCATGTGACAAAAGATATATTACTGAGTGCCTGAGGTACTTAACGACAGCCAGAATGAAAAACTTCAGTGTTTTAACAGGCTGTGTTGTCAAAGTCAAATTTTCTAGTTCTTTTTCATGTGTAACAAGAAGTCCTGCAAAGAGAAAATTCGACAACTCAAACAAAAATGACAAAGATTTAAAAGGAATATCTGAATACTTCATCTCATTTCCCAGAAATTTGATAATACCAGGGATGACTGCTAGAGCATGTTTGGCTAAGCTTAAAAAAAAGAAAGTTACTTTCTGTAACTTTTTGTCTCTAACATCTATGAAACTTACTTTTTACTTACTTTTAAGTAGGGGGAAAAAAACTTATATTGAAATTTACTTTTAGGTCCTATTTATTTTAAAATTTATTAATTTACTTATAAGCGTTTTAACCATAGGCAAGCATGCTCTTCAAAACAGTTTCTTTTTGGTTTTACATAATATCCTCAATATTCTCTCATATTCCATCGACCTGCAGTTATATACTATTGCAATAGTTATAATCAAAAGTGACATTCTATATGGGTTTCCATTTTATAAATATACAATAAATCTAGTCATATACTAAGGGCTACTTCCACTACGAAACTATGCTAAATTCAGTTGTTCTTTGATATTGTAGATATCCAATGACTAACTACCAATTTTCTAAGCTTCTGAGCTAGTAACAAAGTTTGCTAATTTATTAATAACTGTAACAGAATAATTATAAGATTTTGAAACTAAATGGATTTTACGTTAAGAAGGCAGCAAAAACTTATGAAGCAGTCATCCAAAAATATTTGCATCAATCTCAAAACACCAGCATAGCTTCTTCCCTCATTCTCACAGGCACATTTAATGACGAAAGAACAACAGAGGTATTATTTTTCTCATTGTTGGGATGTTTTTGGCAATTTTTCTAACTTTTATAGCAGCTGGCATCAATTGCAGTAGTAAGCACATAGAGCATGTTTAGCTAAGCTTAAAAGGAGAAATATGTGGCCAACTTGAACGGATCAACCTTGGACCTATTTAAATGCAGCAGATAACAGCGTAGTTCGAGATCAGCGTGTATTTGAATTCCGGGACCTAAAGATCATCAATATACCCACAGACACGTGTCATAATGTAGAGGAAGCAAAGGAAGGGATAAAGGAACAAGTCTCGCTTACCTCATTGGGGTAAGCAATCGCAAATCTTTTTCCTGTTTTCTTGGTAAAAATACTCATTCGCAAACACGTGTCATTTATATATGTGCGTGTGAATGTGTGCATTTGAATCCCCTAAAATTCAACAAAGGAACCCTGATAATAGCTATGCCTATGTCAATTGAACAGCTGAAAAAACCCACATTAACACGGTATATCTGTTAGAATACACACATTAATCACTAGAATATCAAACACAGTGTACCTAATCAATTAATCAATCAAGACCCTCTTGGCCTCATTATCCACGGTGTTCTCTTTCACCATCAAATTCAGAAAAATAAAATCTAACACAAAAACTATCAAATTCATATCATGCCATCGAAAATTCAGACTCATATCAAACTCTTATGTACGAATCAGGTTTTTCTACTATAAATTTCATAAGAAAGATCCAGCTGTGAAACAAAAAAATCCCAAAACAAAAATCAAATCTTTTATCAGCAAAAAATTACTAAACATAAAAACTTGCCTGAGATTGACATGTCTTTATCTTCAGAAGCAGAGAGAGAATTCTTATTGCAATTTGATTTATTCCTAGACCCCATTACTTTTCCACAATCCTTCACATGCCATCTCACACACAATCACACTTCCGTGAATGCGACTATGTAAATTTGCTCAAAAAATGTGTATCAGTTCAATCCAAGACTGTCGGATTAGAGAGAGGAAGAGTGTTATTATTGAGAGTAAAATCAATGGATTTTTGGCAGAGATCTGAGGATTCTTAAGCGAATGGGATAAGAAAATACACCAACTGGGTTGGGTGCGCCGTTCGCGTAAGATCACTGAGAATAAAGCATAATTCCTCGAAAATATGCATACTATTATTAAATGAGAATATTTTCAATTTTGGTCCTCATTCTTTGCAAAATATTAACAAAATCTACCCTAAATCCCTTTTTAGCGTAATCCACCTTCAACCTTTCATTTATATAGCAAAACTCATCATTCCCCCATTTTGGTCATTAAATGACGGATTTTTCATTTTTATTAAATAAATAAAAAATAAAAGTAATGCAAATAAAGTCCCATAAGTTTACAAAATTAAGGATAAATCTCACTTAAAACAATTAAATAAATATTAACAAAAAAATTTTAAACAATTAAAAAAAATTAATATTCCCCACCCACCCACCTACCTACCCCGATACCCATTCTAATCCACCCCCACTCGCGGCCAAACAGCATCTCCAAGCTCGTGATTCCTATTAGCGAAATGTTTCAATTTGTTGTAAAAATAATTTTAGAAAAAAAAAAGTCTTTATACCACTAAATGCTTGACCAATGGTGTCTACATTTGTCAAACGTAGCTTAATGGTGTGTTTGATTGATATTATTGAGAAAAAAATGTATTTTAAAATATTGATATGATGTGAAATATGTGGTTAAAAAGTAAGAAAAAGTTATTGATGTGATATAAAATATTATTTTATTGAAAAATGCGTGGTTGAAAATGAGTTTTGAAAAAATATATTTTGTAAAAGTGTATACCAAATATGATTATGATAATTACATGAAAGAGATAATTTGCTAGCGTCCATTGCCACAACTAATTTAATTAAATTGGTGGCAATATAAAAGAAAAAAGAACTCAATCTATTATCATCTTTAACAAAAAGGAAGTACTATACATAAAACTGTTGCTCACTTGATTTGAGCTTGAGTAACATTGTTATTTCTTTCTCGAGAAGGAATTATCGACATACTCCATACATAATTGGACGGTCAACTAATTGAAATATATGACAAGTTAGCTTCTGCTCACGCTATGATGTATGAATTCTAAATGTCCCACTTTACCAATAATCAAGAGTTCATAGTCGATCAAGTTTATGTTACCGATAACATATACTTTAACAAGACGTGAACTCCATCATTGATTTAACTTAGGCGAAGATCAATCTACACTCTTATAAGCACGGCAAAAATTGTCAAAATAAGCTATATTTTGATGCCTAAATCTATACTCTCCATTAACCTCAAATAACTTTCGATCTCAATAATTAAGGTATCGGAGAGTTTTTTACCATTGTACCCCTCTCTCTAATCGACAAAACCTACTATTCATAGTGCATGTCTCATTTCCACTTTAATGAAAAAGATGGGTTAAGTTTTATATCACTAGTCCGAAAAAATAAACAAAACTAGTAAGGTTCTCTGTGGAGTGTTTGAATTAACAAAGTCATACTTTTCAAAGAATTTTTTTTTTGGAAGTTGCAACAAATGGAATTAATTTACTCTACTAATAAAAAATAAATTATATTAATAAAAAATAATGTAAGGCAGTAGTGTCTAAGCACTCACTTTTATTACACCAGAATTTATATGTATTAATTTGAAAAATAGATATTATTATTAATTTGAAAAATAGATATTATTATATTTTACTTGGAAGCTAATGTTAAATAAAGGAGCACGCAAGTGGAAGATTTCTTGAATAATTATGACGCCATATCATTAAGAAATTTGAGTAGATAACATGAATTTAGAATGTTTTAAAGTATGACATATTTGTGAATGTCAATGTAGTTAGGGATGAAAAAGACGAATCATATACATATAAATTTAGCGGTGTGTTACATATATATCATAACTTACATATTTGTTTACTAATAGATGATTNACATATTTGTTTACTAATAGATGATTTCACGATATCTAATTGAGTCAAAATCTCATCAACCAAATAAAAAAAATCTATTTTTTCGACATTTCATCAATTTGTAAAAGAATCTGTAAATGATAATGTACAACCAAACATTTCTCTAGATTTTAGAATAAACCATTTAATACGATATTGGACATATTTCATACACATTGTTGAATTTATGAATGTGCATTACACGTTATTCTGAAATATTTTTTAGGTACTATGAAAGTAATATTTGTCTCACCATTTATTTTTTTGATCTAAATATGAGATATATGCAAACCTTTAAAAATAAATGTTAATCATTATACATGAATGTAAATAGTGAAATGCATATTTGAATGTGAACATTAAAATTACAACTAAATGCATAAATGAAGATGAATGACAAATACAATATATGAATTAACGTGAATGTTAATTAATTTAAAATTAATAACAAAGAATATACGTGACAATGAATGTTAAATCATTTATATTAAATGAATATAATTTAATTTTTAATTAAGTGAAACTAGATACTAATTAGCATATATGAACCTAAACAATGAACTGCATTTTTGAATGTGAAATTCTAATTAATATTAATTAAATGAATGTAAGATTTAAATAATTGAGAATTAATTATAGTATTTTTTACATTTTGTAAATAAAATATATATTAAAAAACGAAAAAGTAAGATATTAGGATTATAATTGTTCAAAAAAGGATTATTAATTAATGTGATATTTAATATATTATAGATTAAGTTCAATTTGGAGTTGTTTGGGTTTCATTTGAAACTATAGTTGTGCCAAGCCCATCTTCTAACTCTAAGAATTTGACTGGCCCATGACCGGTCAATTTTACACGTCAAGCTAATACAACCCGTCATTTTTTTTTTAGGAAAAAACTAATGATACCTAATTTAGGTTATAAATGAAAAAAAAAAAATCAGTATCGTGTAAGCGATAGGAGATCGTGTAAAAAATGTAGAAAAAAATAAGTATTTATTAAAACATACATTGATTTATTGTTCTCTTTTGCTTCTCATTATTTCAAAAAATTATTGTTCTCTTTCTTATTTTAACCATATAATCTTCCATAAAATAATATTATACGTAAATCAATTTTTTTTTTCTTTTTCAACCACACATTTTCCAAAAAATATATTATTTCAAAAATTATGAGTTAAAATAGTAGGGCTATGCGTCCCCACACTGCCTCGAATGGAACCCTGTCTTGAATTGTAAATAGGGGCAGGACGAAGTAAATGGTCCTCATCTCGAAATCCACGATCTGAATCTCTTTATTTTAATATATATTTTTATTTCAATTCAAACTTATTTAAAAATTAAAATTAATTAATTAATGTAGCTGTAAATAGGGATATTTTAATCCACCTTAAGCCCCCATTTGTCATTCTTCCCAATAGCTTATATATATTTGTAAAATAATGAGATAATTATTGATGATTATTTAGTATTATCATGATACATATATATATAAGTTTTATCTAGTTCAGAGAGTTTATTTCATTCCAATCGTAACTCTTATTTTAAACCCTATAAATATTGGTCTTGATTTTCAATAAAATACACACTTAAGTTTTAACTCTTATATTTCTTCTCTTCTTGTTCTGTTATTTTTATAACACTTTATCAACACGAAAATTTAATTCTTCAAAGTTTAGAGAGGGTAATAAATTTTTTAACCATAATCATCATCATATGTACCAAAGTTAATTTGGTCACATGTAATTTTTTTTTCATCAATTCACGCATCCAATTCATGTCTTTAATAGCTTGGGTAATTGAGCAAAAATCACATCTAATTATTCATGCACCCAATTCAAAATTTCACGAATCTTGAGGCTGCCTACACACCTTTATTTACAATCGATGTGTATCAACTTTGTAAGCATTACAATTGGTACACATATTTGTGCCTATTAATTCTACTTTAATGAATTCTTATGTATCAATTTGTGTCGTCATCATTGCTTTTGCCTTCATAGATGTAATACTATTTATACAACGAACAGATATGTGCTTCTATCTCAATTAATTCGTGTATGCAATTCTGTGCATATTAATTTTGTCTCCTGATTCTTGATTCTATAATATATTAATTCTGTCTTTAATGCATGTTTGGAAATTTTAATCATACCTTATGTGTATATGAATATTTTTTTTCTAATACATGTAAGGTAATTAATATTTTTTTAATCTGATTAAATAACTTTACATGTTCTACTATAAATTTTAAATTGATAATTTATCATATTATTGCTCCTGAAGTATCACAACATTATAGTTGATATTCTTAAAGAATATTACTTGATCTTGAAAAGCATGAATTATATTTTTCAATATTCTAAAACATATATTGACATATTGTTCTTGAAAAAGCAATAGTAAAATGCAACGTGTTCCTGAAGTAGCACATGTTTTGAAGAACATATTATTTTAAAATAGTGTTTATCCCTGAAGGAAAATACGTAGTTTATGTCATGTTGATATTAATTACTTAATGTTTAATCATATTTTTCGAAAGTAATTGTATTTTCTTTTGCTTTATTTTGTAGTTAATCAGATGGAAAACATCGCAAAACTTGAGTTTGTTGCACTTGACATGTCTGCCAAAAATTATTTATCATGGGTACTTGATACTAATATCCATTTTATTTTAATGGTTTGTGAGAGACAATAAAAGAAGGAAACAAAGAATCCATGTAGAATCGTGCAAAAGCACTTACCTTACTTAGTCATCATTTTCACGATGGATTAAAAATTGAATATCTCACTGATAAAGATTCACGTGTTCTTTGGAAAACATTAACTGGAAGTTTTGATCATCAGAGGATTATAGTCCTCCTCAGAGCCTGCTATGAATAGATGCATCTTCGTTTGTAATATTTCTAAACTGTTAGTGAGTACAATTATGAACTAATCAGAATATGTTGAAAACTGACATTGTGTAGAGAAAAAATCATTGATGAAGATGTGTTGGAGAAAAATTTTTTCATCTTTCACACCTCGAGTAGCAGCAATATTGTGGGCTTGGTTTCAAAAGGTACTTAAAACTCATATCTTGCATGCTTGAACAAAATAATAAAGTGCTGATGAAAAATCATGGATTACATCCAACTAATTCTATATCATTGCATGAAGCAAATATTAATGTATTGCTTAAAGTAAATACAATATCAAGACATGGATGTGGACACGGATTTAGACGTATACGTGGACGTGCACGTGGAATAAATTATAGACGAAATAATCAACAAAATTATCAGCAACAAGGCAATAATTTCAAAAGGTACAAAGCAAATGAAAATATCACATCCAAAATGGAGTATGAAGAAAGTTGCTTTGGATGTGGAATGAAATGGAATTGGGCACGTACCTGTCGTACGACAAAACACCTTGCGGATCTCTATCAAAAATCAATCAAGGGAAATGAAAAAGTGTAGACAAATTTTGTTGATTATGATAGTCTAATTGATGTAACTCATTTGGATGTCTCTGATTTTTTTGTTGATCCAAATGAAAATATTGACAATTTGATTAGGGTGGTGTAATGGAATATATAGATTAGTTTACTTTCTAGTATTTTCTTTCGT